>JAWQEG010000540.1:85000-122500 GCA_033782935.1 Petrolisthes cinctipes
ATGTTTGATGTAACAGCACTAACATGCAATCCAATATCCTTTACTCTTGAAATTATTTCTGAAACCACAGGCTTTAAAGAATCCCCTTTGACACTATTTCCAGTAAAGTAGTATGCCACGGTTTGTTTCCATCTTGTAGTAATCCCTCCCAAGCATAAAGATGAGTATATGTGTTGCTGTACCACTGTGTCCAGGAAGTGTTACATTAACTCTCAAACAGATACAGGATCTATCGTACTGGAGACCTGCTTGAATGTACATTTCATCTAATACTAAGCAACACTCCCTTTCTTCGCGTATCATAGCAGCAACCCTTGGTGGACTCTCTCCTCACTGGGAAGGGAGGATTCAGATGGGTGGATGTCAGGAGGTCGTGCATGCTACTGGGTGTTGTTTTTGAGTGTTTGGATGGACTGATGAGTGATTTGAGTATGGATATGTTTCTGGAGACTGGTTTGGGGTGGGCAGGGTGTAAGAGATGATAGTATTTGTGTATGGTATCGTGTACTGGGTGTTGTTTTGATGTTCCTTGGCATGTGTGGGTGTTGTGCCATGTAGTGTAGTGGATGGTGTGGGTTTGTGGAGGCTGCAGCAAGTGTTTGTGTGCCTCTCATGTCAAGATGGTCCTTAATTTTGAGGACTTTGGTTTCATAGTGTAAGTTGTCTGTGGGTGTGGTAGCTGTGCAGCCTGTGATTATCTTTAGTGCTTTATTCTGTATGGTCTGTAGGGTGTTGTGATGAGTCTTAGTGAGGTTTGAAGCCCAGGCAGGGCTTGCATAATCCATCACTGATCGAATATATTGTTTGTATACTGTGGTTGTGGTTTCTTTGTTGTGTCAAAATGTTGTGCTGGCAAGTGATCTTAGGGCTTTAAGTCTTTGCATGCATTTGTTTTTGATGGTCATGATATGTTGTTTGAATGTCATGGATGTATTGTATGTTATGCCAAGTATTTTGGGTGTGTGTGTGTGTGTGGTATAGGTGTGTTGTTTATGGTGAGGTGTGGTGTGTAGCGGTGTTCTGCATTCCAGTTGGTGAGTAGGGTGATGGTTGACTTGGTGGGTGCTATTTTAAGTCTGTTTGTGGTGAACCAGGCATTTAGTGTTACTAATAGGTGAATAGTTTGAGTGTATAGAGTAGTTGGAAGGAATTAATAGCTTCCAAACTAATATTACAAAACAAATACCCCCTTAATAAGATTGAGGTGATGTGTTTTGTAGGAGAGTCCAATTTACCATGAAGAGTGTCTCCCTTTAAATATTATATCAACATTGGATGTATCATACACATTGAAGTATTCAATACACTTCAACGTATAAAGAGGATGTATTACTTTATAGGGAATACGTTTCATGGCCATTTTTTGGAGGAAGCCATGCAGTGCCCTCCAATTCACCATCAAGAGTATATTACCTTAACCTTATGTAAACTTATTTCAACTGTGCCTGTTTTCCTGGCCATGTGGTCTTCAGTGAGTGTAAAATGAAGTGTTGGACACAAGTATTTATTCACTGTATATTGAGGGTGTACAGTAGTCTTCATAATCAGTACTAATAGTAAACTCTATCTCTTTACTCCTTTGTTTCCAGATAAGAGTCCATTTACACCTGAGAACACCCTGAGGCCAGGTGTAAAGGTGGTGATAGTGGATGCATCACCTGCTGACCTACAGGACTCAATACAAATGTCACACTCTCCTCAAACACCCATTGGTTGAGGTTTGGCTCACATACAAGTGGGAGTCATATACAAAGTGGATAGCTTATACACTTTTGTTTCTGAGAGTTGTATCAGTGGCCATCTTCAGCAGTTTTGTTCTTGAGATGTAAGTACAGAATTTTTAAAAATTCTTTGATAATTATGATTCAAGTAGCAGTAGTGTTTGTAGTTAGTCTAGTTTGATTGACAGCAAAATGTAACACACCATCAATTGGGACACTTGGACTCATGAACAGCAAGTTTTCATTGTACAGTACTAAGGTTTGTACTGCAACATATTAATCACTTAAAAAGCTGTACTGTATGGGTAATAAAACAAACAAGACAATATCATATTTGAAAACACTGCTGTCTAAATTATGGCTCATGAATGTTACTGTACAACAAACACACTATTGCTTATTTAATATTTTAATGTGTGTGTCATATCATCCATATACTCTAGATATTGTTACTGGCTTTCCTCTTCAATTACAACATCCACTTTGACAACCTTTATCCTCATGACTCTGGCATTGTCTTCTTCACTTTCTACTGGGATGTCAGCATCTGTTTTTGTATTGTGTAGTTTATGGACCGTATGCAAGAATATCTGTGGTGTTGACGATGCCGTGGTACTGGTATGATGGCTCTGTAGTGTGTCTGGAGTCATGGTACTATTAACACCATGGATGTTCTTGTATATGGTCTAACAGTCTACCAGTGCCTACCTTCTCACTGTTGCCAAATTGTTAAGAATGTTTGGTTGGTGCTGGTACCTCACACTCTCTCCTCACAATTCAAAATAAATATATCACTACAGTATATAGTGAACTCTTATTTTACATTGGTATTTTGGGTGTGTAATGAAACTGTGTACAGAAAACCTTCATTGTACAGTACACTTGTATTATGGGTGTGTAATGTAACTGTGTACAGAAAACCCTCATTGTACAGTACACTAGTATTATGGGTGTGTAATGAAACTGTGTACAGAAAACCCTCATTGTACAGTACACTAGTATTATGGGTGTGTAATGAAACTGTACAGAAAACCCTCATTGTACAGTACACTTGTATTATGGGTGTGTAATGAAACTGTACAGAAAACCCTTATTGTACAGTACACTTGTATTATGGGTGTGTAATGAAACTGTGTACAGAAAACCCTCATTGTACAGTACACTTGTATTATGGGTGTGTAATATTGTGTGTGTAATGAAACTGTGTACAGAAAACCTTCATTGTACAGTACACTTGTATTATGGGTGTATAATATAGTGTACAATAAGTGTTTACAGTACATACATTCATTACACACACACTATTTCACATACATAATCACAGTGTAAAATGAAAATTGACTGTAGTTCATAAATCATTAACTGTATGTCTATCCAAAATACATACAACAAAAAATAGTACATTCTAATACAATTTTTGTCACTGTCTCCAAAGTTATAGTATTCATGTGATGTGTATGAGGGTTGTAAGAGTTGATGTGGATTCAAGTACAGTTGTCCTTTATATCAGTTATACTGTACTGCATCTCATGATTTTTACGTGATGTGATTCACTCTAAAGGAAAGTTAATTGTTTTTTTTTCCTTTAATACCAATTCTCACATACTTGGTGACATTAGAATTAACTTTTTGTTGTCACCAGAACTGCCATCAGTGCAGCCAGTGTCAGCTGAGGTGTTGGCAGTGGTGGGGCAGGAAGTGAAGTTTTCATGTGAGGTTACTGGTCATCCCTCTGCCACACTTACCTGGGCCAGACCAGACCAGGGCCTCAAGCCAGTCACACCTCTGGATCCCAGGATTCAGGTGGGAAATACACCATTTTGTAGAGTACCATCATTCAAGTATAAAACATTCTTGGACTTCCAATTGCCAAAATTTACAGAAACACAATATATTTATATATTTACATATAGCTATTGTGTGTTGCTATATGACAGGTGTTAGATGAAGACCTTGTGTTGTTTGGTGTGAAGGAGACTGATGGTGGCAGCTACCAATGTACTACACACACCTCACCTCACCTTCACCTCACTGTCCATTGAGTCATATGCTGATGTGATGTTGAATTGTATATTAATATTATTTATCCAGTTGACAAATGGCAATCACATTATGTGATACAGTGAATGAAGGATGCCTGGAATCCCTAGAATGGAAAGGTGTTACTTCTCCCATGTGATTGAAGGTCTTTCTGGCCAAACACAGTCTTTTTTTTCCCCATTGTATCACAGCCTCACTGGTACTATCCTTCCATACAGCCCCACCAACATTGGCTGAGGAGCTCCTTGAGACAGTGGTGGTGCATCGTGGTGAGGAGCTGCAGTTAACATGTACAACCACAATCAAATAACCACAGACACTTTCCTTCCATCGTGCAAATAAATCAGTATCATATCAAACTATAATCTTACAACACTTTACGTCATCTCAACCCCCTCAATTATTATTATGAGGTGCTGCAAAATCATACACGTGTTGTTCTTTATTACCAAGATATTTACTACATTGGATGGAAAGTGTCAATGGATATTTGATTGTGGCTGCACCCCTTTCCCACATAAGTATTTACCCCTTCCATTCCTCCCTTAGGCTGCAGACTCTGGGGTATACACGTGTCAGGTGAAGTATCCAGGTGGGCGTTTGTACAGGGAGGTAGAGGTGGTGGTTGAGGTGCCAGCTCGCCTCACAATCCTCCATCGTACTGCTGAGGTTACCCAGGGTGAAAGATCAGTTGGACCCACACAATTACATGCTTACTTTTCTCATCAGAGTATTTTATTTCTTAAGGACCCTATGATCATGTATGAAACTTGGAGGCTTGTGATTCCTCCTAAATATGCCACGAAACAAGCTCCTTCCATATAGGTGGTGTTTTTAGTGGCAATGTCTTAAGGATTCACTCACTTACTTCCAATTTTCTGACTACATCACGGGGTCCCATAATCAGATAACAGTTAGCACAATATTAGTTGAATGTAAGAATAGGAAAAACTGCATAAAGGCCTGTTGCCCAGTTCTTCACTGCTAGATAAAGCAGTCGGTGAAGTTACTCTTAAGATGATGGAAATTTGTAATTGTGTTTTGAATGAATTTCTCTTTTAATAATAATAATCAATGGCTTATGATGCAGATTTGTTGTGAAGTGTAAGGCAGTGGTTGTACCAGGACCTTCCATAAGCTGGTTACTGAATGCTGTTGAGGTGAGTTAATGTTTGAATGATTGAAAAAAATTAATAATAGAATTACTTAGACTGATGTAAATTTTAGAAAATAAATTCATTACTCTTAAATCTGATACAAGAAGTTATATTAAGGGGGTGCGGGAATAGGGGGACAGGCTTGGGGGGGCTTAGGGGGTGTGGGAGTAAGGGACAGGCTTGGGGGGTGCGGGAGTAAGGGGACAGGCTTGGGGGGGGGTGCGGGAATAGGGGACAGGCTTTCTACCCACCCCAAGCCTGTCCCCCTATTCTGGCACCCCCCAAGCCTTTCCCCCTATTTCCGCACCCCCCAAACCCACCCCAAGCCTGTTCTCTACTCCCGCACCCCCTTAACAGTACCAAGGGCTTGACTCTGGTGGTCATTGGAAGGTGGAGGGCATGAGAGCAACACCTGGGGGTAGTGGAGTGGGTGGCAGAACAGAGTGGAAGAGTATGTGAGAGAGAGAAGTGTGAAAGGGGGAGGGGGGCTGGACCAAGTAAGGAGGGAGTGTTGGAACAGGGGAAACTAGAGACATTTCTGCCGTGGCCACCCCCTTGGAGGGAGTTACCAGAGGGAATGAGGCATCAGAACTATAGATAGATAGATAGATAGTGGCATATTCACAAACTGTACCCCACTACTATCACACCAGCTGCGAAAATGGCTTGGCTGTCAGTGGCAACAAGGGGTAACTCACTCAAACCTTCACTACCGCACCGTCCTCCTCTTCACTCTCTCACACTGTTTTGCTACTCACACAATAACAGTACCCTCTTATTATTATTATTATTATTATTATTATTATTATTATTATGTTGGTGGCCTTTTGTGGCAGTGTAAATAATTGAAAACTAAAAATAAGATGACTCCATTTAACTAACCCCAAATCCAATCTAGCATTGCATTAACCAGATCAATATTTATGAAAGCATAGACGAAATAGGATTGATAAATTTCAGAAATATGATAACGGGAATACCGAGAACACCCTGTGTTTCTAATAGATAAATGGAGTTATCATATGTTTAGTGTACTATAATATATACTGTATGCATATATTTCTTACACTCACAATTGTAAGTGTATAATATATAAAATTGTTTGTGTGCATTAATTTTCTTATTAATAACAAGTTTACACCAGTGATTCTTTTCAGTATTGTCAGTTTCAAACTATATAATGTTAATTCCTGTGTATGCACTAAAACAGTTTTATCTCCTACTCTTTTTTTTAATTTAGTACATATATATACAAGTATTCAATTAGTGTGTTGTTGCTTTCATTCATTGAGTCTTTCCTGAGACTATGAATACAGTACTAACTTATGAAATATTATTAATGAAATTTGTTGCTTATTACAGGTGATTGGAGCACAGGTTGTAGATGAAGGTGAGGTAATACCATGACCTTCCTCAGGAGCTCGGGGCTGCTTGGCCAGACACCTTGAGGAACTTCAACAACAACAACAACAACAACTAGGAGAACACAATCTGGATATCAGAGGTGAGATGGGAAATTGACCCCATTTAATTTAGTATATTAATTGCTCATCTTTCATATTAATATTTACTTCATATCCACATATTACTCACATGTGCCTTATATCTCACCATTCTACAATTATTTTGCTTTATCTTTCTCTCAGCTTCTTTATTTACTGGCCACGTCTCCACACCATACAATAACACTCATCTCACATAAGCACCATACATACACCTTTGTCCTGCTCCTCAAAGGTATCTTGTTGTTGACCAGCAACCCTGCAATTTCTCTCCATTTTCGTAGGTAACAAAACTGATCAACAATGTGTAAACTTCCTCCATCCCCTCTCCAGAATCACTCTCCCCACCCTCTGCTTCTCTCCCACCTCTGTCACATTCAGGACACGTGTAGTTTTCTCCTGCCTGATTCACATTCCTCAACCCAGAACACCTCAAGTGACACCCCTTGTTACAACCACTATAAAACATAGAGTTAACACCCACCACCACTCTACCACAACAGCTACATAGAAACCTTCCCCTTGTCTTGTCTTTCCATAGGTTCCTTTCCTGTAACCAACACTTGGGTCTTCTCCATATTTATCTTCAAGCCTCTCCTTTCCATTCCACTTTTCCATCTGTTGAACTTATCAACCACTTCTTCTTCACTCCTTGTCATTATCACCAAATCATCAGTATATATCAACTCACCACAACCCCCCTTCTCTCTCTTCCCTTGTCACTTCTTCCATTACCACAATAAAAAACAAAGGACTTAGGGCTGATCCTTGATGAACTCCCAATTAAGGGGGTGCGGGAATAGGGGGACAGGCTTGGGGGGAGAGGGGGTTCGGTGGATTTTGGGGGGTGCGGGAGTAGGAGGACATACTTGGGGGGGGTTAGGAAATAGGGGGCAGGATTTCTACCCCCCTCCTCCCCCAAGCCTGTACTCCATATTCCCCACCCCCCAAACCCCCCCCAAGCCTGTCCCCTACTCCCGCACCCCCTTAACACATCTGGCTCCAACCACATCCTTTCTTTCCTTCCTCATTTGCTTTGCTACTTTGAACATTTTCTTTCTACCTTCTGCACTATCAATATTCCTATTCCATTCTTGCCAAGCTGCTTCTTTTACTTCTGCTACCACTGCCATCTTAGACTGTCTTCACTTCTCCCAATAAACTACTGTATCTTCTTTTCTTCTGTTCAGTCCCTTTGCCATTCTTTCAAAGTTCTTTACTTCTCTGCTATGGCCTGCCTCACTTCTTCACACCACCACCATGTTTCTCTTTCTCTCCATCTTCACCCATTCATTTCACCACAAACCTCTCTTGCTACTTCCATTAGTGTGACTCTATATTCCGTCCATCTTCTCTCAACCTCATCAACTCTCTCAGCTAATTTCTCCTGGAATTCTCTCTGTATGTCTTAAACTTTAATAAATACACTGAAGTAATCTCTAATGAATAATTGATACAAAATACCCTTACACCTAATTTTAACTCATTAATTTAATCACACAAACATTATTATACATACATTTCTTTACATATATTATGGTAGTTAATATAACAAAGTGAGGTTGGTATCTTTGTGACCATCTCAGTCACCTCACACACTGTACAGCTACAATCAAATATCCACCGACACTTTCCTTTCATCGTAGTAAATATCTTGGTAATAAAGAACAACACGTGTATGATTTTGCACCACCTTATAGTAATAATTGAGGGGGTTGAGTTGACATAAGGTGTTGTTGTATTTATATTTGATATGATACTGATTTATTTGTACGATGGAAGGAAAGTGTTGGTGGTAATTTGACTGTGGCTGTAACAACACTTCCCATCAACAACTTACTATTTACAAACTATATACCCTCTGAGTGACAATACTTTTTGTAAGGGGGTGCGGGAATAGGGGGACAGGCTTAGGGGAGGTTTAGGGGGGTGCGGGAGTAAGGGACAGGCTTGGGGGGTGCGGGAATAGGGGGACAGGCTTGGGGGGGTTTGGGGGGGTGCGGGAATAGGGGGACAGGCTTGGGGTGGGTAGAAAGCCTGTCCCCTATTCCCCCTCCCCTAACCACCCCCCCCTCCAAGCCTGTCCCCCTACTCTTGCACCCCCCAAGCCTGTCCCCTACTCCTGCACCCCCCTAAACCCCCCCAAGCCTGTCCCCCTACTCCCGCACCCCCTTAAGGAATTGTCTACAGTATTTATTTTCAAGTGCCATAAATAATAGGAAGAATAAATGTCATTATATCGTGTGTGTATTACTTTACAGAATACAGTAGGTGATAGAGTGTTGAGAATTTTTTATTGACAAAAGAACAGAATTAATTGAAATGGAAATATATAACACTTATATTTACATTGGTTGTATTGTAGGTTGTGTAGTGAAGTTGTTATGAAGAATTAATTGATATTGAATATATAACACTTATATTTACATTGGTTGTATTGTAGGTTGTGTAGTGAAGTTGTTATGAAGACCTGATTGAATTTGAATATACTGTATAACACTTACATGTACTTTGGTTGTATTGTAGGTTGTGTTGTGAAGTTATCAAGACATACATACATACATACATCACATTGGCATCTCAACACATACTGACTCACATCATTACAGTTATTACTCTACAAGAAATAGTGAGATGATAAATTTTTTGAGGACTATCACACACACAACACTTTCATACCTGGTCATTTTTTTAATCATTCATTCATTCATTTGTTTATTTTTATTGGAGGAATCAGTTTCCCACCAATTCACAACAAGAGAATCTACCCTTAATCTAACTTTACTAAGCCCCTCCGGTTTTTTGGTTTACGAGCCTCTGCAGCTTATATTTCCTTACTGTAATTCTCGACTTGACAGACGTAGCAACAGGATTTTTGCCGCCAATTTTACTTTCAATGGTGTGGGTAGGGTAGAATCCTCCCCTTCTCATCCCTTCCCTTCTCATTCCTTCCCTTCTCATTCCTTCCCTTCTCATCCCTTCCCTTCTCATCCCTTCCCTTCTCATCCCTTCCCTTCTCATCCCTTCCCTTCTCATCCCTTCCCTTCTCATCCCTTCCCTTCTCATTCCTTCCCTTCTCATTCCTTCCCTTCTCATCCCTTCCCTTCTCATTCCTTCCCTTCTCATCCCTTCCCTTCTCATCCCTTCCCTTCTCATCCCTTCCCTTCTCATCCCTTCCCTTCTCATCCCTTCCCTTCTCATCCCTTCCCTTCTCATCCCTTCCCTTCTCATCCCTTCCCTTCTCATTCCTTCCCTTCTCATCCCTTCCCTTCTCATCCCTTCCCTTCTCATTCCTTCCTTCACCTCCTTCCATTTCTCTCACTTCTCCTCCTCCATGTTTGTCAAAGTATTGGTATTATCTTGCAGTACAGTAATTGTAAAGTAATAATTCAATTGTATTATGTACCGTCCATAAATAAATTAGGTTGTATTTTGTTACAGAGTTGTTATGGAATGCAGTTGTACAAGAGACTTAATAACCTTTATTATTCACTGTGTTCATCCTTACATTAACTACTACTACTACAACTACTACCACTACTACTACTACTACTACTACTACTACTACTACTACTACTACTACTACTACCACTACTACTACTACTACTACTACTACTACTACTGTTACTACTACTACTACTGTTACTACTACTACTACTGTTACTACTACTACTACTACTACTACTACTACTACTACTACTACTACTACTACTGTTACTACTACTACTACTACTGTTACTACTACTACTACTACTACTACTACTACTACTACTACTACTACTACTACTACTACTACTACTACTGCTACTACTACTACTACTACTACTACTACTACTACTACTACTACTACTACTACTACTACTACTACTACCACTACCACTACTACTACTACTACTGTTACTACTACTACTACTACTACTACCACTACTACTACTACTACCACTACTACTACCACTACTACTACTACTACTACTACTACCACTACTACTACTACTACTACTACTACTACTACCACTACTACTACCACTACTACTACTACTACCACTACTACTACTACTACTACTACTACTACTACTACTACTACCACTACTACTACTACTACTACTACTACTACTACTACCACTACTACTACTACTACCACTATACAAGCAACACGAGTTACTGTGAGTGTTTTATGGACTTATTGTGTGTGTGATATTTCTCTTCACACACAAAATATGTTATTGTTGTTATAAAATTATCACTGATGTTATTATAATACTTGTCAGTCTGTGTGTGTCTTCTCTCTCTCTCTCTCTCTCTCTCTCTCTCTCTCTCTCTCTCTCTCTCTCTCTCTCTCTCTCTCTCTCACACAGACAGACAGTATTATAACATCATCAATAATTTTTACTTTAACCCTACACCCTTTTAGGTATAAAATTATCACTGATGTTATAATAATATTTGTCTGTGTGTGTGTGAGAGAGAGAGATAGATTGATATCTCTCTCACACACAGTCATACAGTATTATAAATAACGTCAATAATTTTTACTTGAACCTTGCACAATTTTAGGTATGTAATTATCACTGATGTTGTTATAATATTTGCCTGTGTGTGAGAGAGTGAGTGAATGAGTGATATCTTTCTCTCTCTCACACACACACACACACAGTATTATAACATCATCAGTAATTTGTACTTGAACCCTACACTCTTTTAGGTATGTAATTATCACTGATGTCATTGTAATATTTGTCTGTGTGTGTGAGAGTGAGTGATATATCTCTCTTTCTCTCTCACACACACACACACACAGTATTATAATAACATCAATAATTTTTACATGAACCCTACACCCTTACAGGTATAATATAATTAATATATTCACCTGGTAGGATGATAATTATGTTTATATTATTTATAGAGGTTTTTAAATAAAGTATACTAATTAATAATATATATTTATTTTTTATTTCCTGTTATTTTACACTATAATATATTAGTGTTCTCTTGTTCTCTCCTCTTTTCTTCTTCTCTTCCTCCTTTCTTTTCTGTTGTTGTTGTTCTCTTGTTCTCCACTCTTGTGTTGTTCTCTTCTTCTTCTCTCTTGTGTTGTTCTCTTCTCTCTTGTGTTGTTCTCTTCTTCTCTCTCTAGTTATGTTGTTCTCTTCTTCTTCTCCTCTCTTGTGTTGTTCTCTTCTTCTCTCTCTTGTTATGTTGTTCTCTTCTTCTTCTCTTGTGTTGTTCTCTTCTTCTTCTCCTCTCTTGTGTTGTTCTCTTCTTCTCTCTCTTGTTATGTTGTTCTCTTCTTCTTCACTCTTGTGTTGTTCTCTTCTTCTTCACTCTTGTGTTGTTCTCTTCTTCACTCTTGTGTTGTTCTCTTCTTCTCTCTCTTGTGTTGTTCTCTTCTTCTTCTCTCTTGTTGTGTTGTTCTCTTCTTCTCTTCTCTCTTGTGTTATTCTTCTCTTCTCTTGTGTTGTTCTCTTCTTCTTCTCCTCTCTTGTGTTGTTCTCTTCTTCTCCTCTCTTGTGTTGTTCTTTTCTTCTCTCTTGTGTTGTTCTCTTCTTCTTCTTCTCTCTTCTTGTTCTTCTCCTCCTTTCTTTTCTGTTGTTGTTGTTCTCTTCTTCTTCACTCTTGTGTTGTTCTCTTCTTTCTCTCTCTTGTGTTGTTCTCTTCTTCTTCACTCTTGTGTTGTTCTCTTCTTCTCTCTTGTGTTGTTCTCTTCTTCTTCTCTCTTGTGTTGTTCTCTTCTTCTCTCTTGTGTTGTTCTCTTCTTCTTCACTCTTGTGTTGTTCTCTTCTTCTCCTCTCTTGTTGTGTTGTTCTCTTCTTCTCCTCTCTTGTGTTGTTCTCTTCTTCTCTCTTGTGTTGTTCTCTTCTTCTTCTCTCTTGTGTTGTTCTCTTCTTCTTCTCTCTTGTGTTGTTTTCTTCTTCACTCTTGTGTCGTTCTCTTCTTCTCCTCTCTTATGTTGTTCTCTTCTTCTCTTCTCTCTTGTGTTGTTCTCTTCTTCTCCTCTCTTGTGTTGTTCTCTTCTTCTTCTCTCTTGTGTTGTTCTCTTCTTCTCTCTTGTGTTGTTCTCTTCTTCTCTCTCTTGTGTTGTTCTCTTCTTCTTCTCTCTCTAGTGTTGTTCTCTTCTCTCTTGTGTTGTTCTCCTCTTCTCTCTCTTCTTGTGTTGTTCTCTTCTTCTCTCTCTTGTTATGTTGTTATCTTCTTCTCTCTCTTGTTATGTTGTTCTCTTCTTCTCTCTTGTGTCGTTCTCTTCTTCTTCTTCTCTCTTGTGTCCTCCTCCTCCTCCTCTTCTCTCTCTCTCTGCCACTACTCACCTGTAAAATAAACAAATTAATTAGTGTTAAGGTGATATATAAATAGAAAATATATAACAATAAATAAATAAATCTGGAGTAAATGATTCCTCCAAACTATTTTTTTTTTTTTTTTTCCAAACAACAGGCAAACTTTGGAGGAATCAAGGAACTCGTAATGTAATTCTGGAGCAAATTATTCCTCCAAACTATTTTTTTTCCAAGCTACATACATACATACATACATACAAACTGTATATTATATAAATCATACTGGACAATTAAGTCGATATTATTATTGTTATAATTGTTTTTATTATTATTATTATTATTATTATTATTACTGTTATTATTATTATTGTTATTATTATAATGATTATTATTGTTATTATTATCATTATTACTATTATTACTATTATTATTATTATTATTACTATTATTATTATTATTACTATTATTATTATTATTACTATTATTATTATTATTACTATTATTATTATTATTATTACTATTATTGAGTGCTACTGTACTTGAACATTTAATACAATCTTTGACAAAACAAACAGCTGCTTACATTTCATAAGTTAACAGAAATAAATTGATAAAACAAAACAACTTATACAGCTTCCTCTAATTCTAGATAATTTTTCTCAATGTAGGTTAATTAAAGGAGGTATTCTATGTTAATGAAAATTTAACCAACCGCTCACATTGTGGAAAATATTCCCACAGAGGAGATTTATTTAAGAAACTGTATATAGTGTATATAGTAGAATTGTATATAATATTGGTAATGGGTAGTTTAAATCAGTTTATATTCACTCGGGTTTCAGATACAATACTCTGTTTCGAACTTGGAGATTACAATTATCTCGAGAACTAGTGAAAACGAAAAGAGGGTAGAATATGAAGGTGAGGGTCAGTGACCGGCAGTCGAGAATATACCCTCAGACGAGCAACAACAATTATAGTGCTCCATATAAACCTACAAACTTTATACCTAACAAGGAGTGGACGGTTGGTCATGTTATTGACATAGTCTATGCTGTCTCTCTACGGTCCGCCATCCAGGTTAAGTATTATCTTTTACTAATGGCCATTAGTGGGGAAATACAGAAGGATAGGCGTTACGAGGCATGACAAACAAAATACACCCCGTAAGTTATCTTGTCATTCGTATAAATTCGTATATTGCATCACCATAATTATAAATTGGATAAACTTACAACCTGAGTTACATGACGATAGTGTATTAGTGGTACGTGTTACTTTTGTTCCAGGTGGGTGTTTAGCCGGACAGTGATCCTAGGTCTCGGCAAGTTAGTGAGTATATGTTTTAGCCCATTATTTAGCAGATGTTTTTTACATCCAGCCAAACGAAGGACGGTGAGGGCTACCGTGGCGAAGATATTGAATCATATTTTCAATGCAGAGGGATAATACCAGGCCTGTATAAAAAGAAAATCCGTGAAATGTAGGGTGATGCTAAGACTTGCAGGTTTGCATTATGTCGGTAAAGTTTACCTAACCTTCAAAAGATATTAATCATATTTTGTCGAATATTATTTATACAGGCCTGGTATTATCCCTCTGCATTGAAAATATGATTCAATGTACGTTATAGAACATCACATAAATATTGCAATCATGAGAAAACTTATTAAGATGAAATAAATAAGGCTTCTTTGGTCTGAAAAACATATTAGGCTTCCACTCCCTCCGACGCTCACCACCATTTGACAACACAAGTTAAAATAGTTTTTATCAGGATTCATTGTACTTTACTGAGATCACACACACCATACTTTATACAACAAAATATACTCAAAATTATATTTTATATCTCTGGTGTAAGTTAATGATATACCTCGCGATACACCCTGTATATATATATATATATATATATATATATATATATATATATATATATATATATATATATATATATATATATATGTGTGTATGAGAGAGAGAGTTCACCTGTCCTAAATTTAATTTGAGGGAATTCCCACCTAACCTACCTACATACATACATACAACACTACACCTCACTACCACCTACTACAACAACAACTTAACAACCTACAAGCTTGGACTGAAGCCAACAACGTCAGTATCAACCACAACAAGACAGTGGTGATGCATCTGTACACACACACACACACATCTCCACACATCCACCACTCACACACAAACACATCCACCACACACACCACTCACACAGAGAGAGAGAGAGAGAGAGAGAGAGAGAGAGAGAGAGACAATGAATTAACAGTACCAATGCCTGATGTGGTATTGTCGGTCATATAACATGGGAATCAACACACACACATCCACCACACACACACACACACACACACACTGGAGGGACACCCACTCCAGGTTGTGGAAAAAAACAAAATCCTAGGAATTATACTGGACAGTAAGTTGGACTGGAAGCATCATATTACCACCACCACTACCCAGTCCACCTCTTACCGTCTGTACAGTTGGACACATGAATGGGTGGTACAGCCCAAGTGAAAGATGGTCAATTTCTGCCAATATCAAATTCCTTAGTGCAAAATAGGAGACACTAGGGGCAGAAGTCAGTATTGAGGATGGTAATAAAAGGCAAGTACCTGATAATAGACACTGGTTAGGTTAGGTTAGGTGGGCAGGGTAGGGTAGGGTAGGTTAGGTTAGGTTAGGTTAGTAAATAGGAGGGGCAGAAGTCAGTATTGAGGATGGTAATAAAAGGCAGGTACCTGATAATAGACACTGGTTAGGTTAGGTTGGTAAATAGGAGGGACAGAAGTCAGTATTGAGGATGGTAATAAAAGGCAGGTACACTCGTGCACCACAGTCTCTAACCCACCTGAGTTTGGGCCTGAGATATGGCTCGTATCCTTTCTGGACGACAGCCCACTCCAACGATTAAGATGCCACACAAGCACCAACATACATTTCGAGCCGATACAAGCTTGACTCCCTGTTTGACATGTATAATTAATTGTTTTTTAAGGCTACGCAATCATATTTTGGCTGTGTGAATGACATTTATGTATATAATTATTGCAATATACTATCCCCATAATTTATAATGAACTAGCACACGAAAGAATATTGCCAGAGGATTCATGAAATCACCAACTAAACAACACACTTCAAATCAGCAAGTGAACTCAGGTTTATCGGCGCACGCGAGCGTGTGTCTATATTGTGAGAGAGAGAGAGAGAATCATCAGACAATATCTGTTCACCTATGTGACCGTCTAAGCACAGTGGCTAAAAATAATGATGGTTCCACCGCAACATAGTGACCAATAATATAAGGATGACCAAACACAATTTAAAACATATACAGTATAGGGATATAACAAACAACTATTTCCTACACATTAATAAACTGACATTTTATACGTTCTCAATATTATCTTACAATAATTCTATCTTTTCATACGGAGAGGAGACACACTGCTGGTGTTTCGGGGTCACACACGCAATATTCTTCATGTTCATTTTCATGTTAATCTCACCTTACTTTTGTTAATGTTAAAAAAAAAAAATCGTTGTAGATAATTATACAAAATACATAAGATTAATCACGTTAAGAAAACCATTTCTGAGGAAGAATCTTGATGTTACAGTAGGCTACACACACACACACACACACACTGAATGTTACAGTAGGCTACACACACACACACACACACACTGAATACCTGTGTGTTCACTGGGTGGTATGGAAATGCTTCGTTTTAATTGTAGTTCTTGAATGCTTATTGGTATATTCTTTTGTGTCCCTCTTTCATGCAAATATCTGAGGAATTAAAATGCAGTAAAGAAATATAATAATTTTTGCAGCCCAAATACTATTGTATAGTATAACCACAGAAAGAGTTGTATAGAAGGTTTACATGACACAGTGAGTCAGACACCTTTTCAATTTTTCGAAGCATTTCTGTTGGTGCTGGTCTGACCTTGTGATAGTTTCAGTGGGCTGTCGTCCAGAAAGGATCCGAGCCATATAGCCGCCCCAAACTCAGGTGGGCTAGAGATTGTGGTGCGCGAGTGTACCTGATAATAAACACTGGTTACTCAAATGGGACAAGTATCTTTCACCTGGGCTGTACCACCCATTCATGTGTCCAACTGTACATGCTGAGAAGGCTAAAGTCCCTTATAGGTACAGCACAGTGTGAGCTGAGGAGTATATATTATATGTTTATACTCCCCAAGCTTACCTATGCCTCCCCAAGCTGGTTCCCATCCATTAACACCACACAGAAGAAACAGCTTGAACGAGTACAGAAAAGGGTTTGTCGCATAATACTGTGGGCAGACTATACTACCTACAGTGAGGCCCTTATTACCCTTGGCATGGTCACCCTAGACACAGTACACCACAACATTCTGTGTCCATTTAGCATAGAACTGTTAAGAAACCCGAGACATTGAGATATGCTGCCCCCTTCCCTTCCCTTCCACCACCACGACAATCAACGAGACATACCAACATCTTAACACCGATAAGGGCACGTACTGACCACCAAGGATGAGAGACAGTAAGGATGAGAGACAGTAAGGATAGTTCAGTGAAACGTCATCAATTCAGCCGTGACGTCACGCGCTCCGTGACGTCAAAGTGATGACGCTCACTGGAGACCCTGCTGGAGACCCTAGCATGCAGGAATCTCGTTCAAACTTAAATAATCTCTCCTTATTCTCGGTTTTAATACATGATTTATACATCATACGTGTGTGGTGTTCTCTAAAAGAGTTAATTGATAGTTGTGGATATAGTTTTCATGAATAGTAGACTAGTGTATGCTATATTGAAGGCTATAGCACTGTTGTATTTACAAGCTGATAGAGGCTCGCTCACGCCGATTCTAGATAGCAAAACCCCGTGATATTAATTTATTATGATTAAATATAGATGAGTCACAAACATAGAAAATTGGGATTATTGACTGAAATTCCTAGAGATTCGTTAATATTTCTTTATGTTGTATTACATGCATATCATGTCTCTCACCCATCTTTCTCCCCACATTAACTCTAACTTCACCAACAATTTCGCTTCTTTTTGTACACATGATTTACTTTCAAATGTGACCTTTCATTACTTGCAAGAAAAAGAACGTTTCTTTACAGGCCCTTCTGTAGTTTTGTATATCCAGTAGTCTGTGCAGTCATTTTGCTATTCCGAGAAGTTTGTTAATTTTTTCTGTTTACTCTTAATTACTATTTACTTTGCCAGTGTGCAATACATTTTTGTGTTTGAGTTATCTTGGCATAATAATGTACTTCCTTTAACTACTTTAGTTCTGGAAACTGAAGATATTAAACACATTATTATTAAATTTGGTAGAAGTGAGAGAAGACCAAATTGGCAGTACAAGCTTGGAAATAAAATATTAAATAAAGCAGAGAAAGAAAGAGATTTAGGGGTAACGATAAATAAGAAATTGACACCAGATGATCATATAAATGAAAAAGTGAGAAACATGTATACATTGTTAGCAAACTTGAGAGTGGCCTTCACTTAAATAGATGAAGAAATGGTCAAGAAAATAATTACATCCTTTATAAGGCCTACCTTGGAATATGCTGCAGTAGTATGGAATAGTAAGGATATAGAAAACTTGTGTCAACAGGGAATACCTACAATTAGAGGTCACAGTAAGAAATTAATTAAAAGAAGAGGAAACAAAGATGTACAGAAATACAAATAGGTAAGAACATAAAAGTAGACACGAGTAATTTATTTCCTTGAACTCTAAAGTACAGTATTAAATACAGAGGCGAGTGAAAAAAAGTGAGCAAATCTGAATGAATAAAAAGTGTGTAACCTCTCACCCATAGTGTAAAAAGTCAGCATGGAACAGTTCTTCCTACAAAAATACAGCTACTATAATAAACTGTACATTTTAAATCTGTTGTACAAGCCAGGAACTATGATTATCAAGTATGACATTCAACCATGTACTGAGTGCTACAGACATTATTTATATGCTGCATCTTACCCTCTCATGCTCATTTGCATCTAACTATTCTTCCCTTGCAATGATAACTCTGAAGTTTTTAAAAATTCAAGCACATAAAGTGTTCATACAACTGGAATATGATTTAGTACCATAATCCAACAATACTTAAACTAGTACAGTACCAGGCCTCAGAAGACATTTACTACACAGATGGTATAAGAAAACAGACTAATAAAGGGGGAACTAGCTGACAATAATTGTGTAGCCTAACCTGCTTAATTATATTAACCACATACAAAAGTCATAATTCAGTTATACATTACCTTATTTATGTATAGAGTAATAATGTGTTGGTGGTGGTACTCCTCACTGACAACTCACCGACATCAATTTCCAACACCACAAAACAGTCTTCTCTTGATAAGTCACACCACTAACTGACAACACCACTACAAACCAACTCCTCAGCAACACACACACAACTTGTTATTATAAACCAAACTTACAACACAAACAGGAGCTCCTGACAACCTTCCTCTCTCCACCAAAATCAGCTGATCGACACCCCATTCTCTTTCAACTCTCCTCACCAATACTTTCTCCTTTTTCAACGGCACACTCTTACAACTTTCATGAAGTCATAAAATCAAAGTTATGACTTCAACCTCTCTTTTTAACACCAATATATATTATCATTTATATCTGTATAAATTTCTTTATACAATATTATACTAGAATATCTTAAAGTAATCCATGCTACCCAAATATTATGCTCCCAATCACCAAATACAACACTATTTAATTTTTTTATAGCACATAGAACAAAACAGAAGCATAACAAGGCCGTGAGGATACATATAGTCATAGATGGTGGGATAATAGGTTTATTGGCATAAGTTTGTTTTGCTTTTTCAAGGTTGTACTCTGATACCAAATTTTTGTACTCTGTATTTTCCTTAAGCAGAATATCATTGTCTAAGGATTGTTTTAACAATTTCTTTTTGATGTCACCATTTTCTCCAACAAGCTCCATTAATCTTTGTTCTAAACTTCCTTCCTTTGCTCGTAATTCCTCTAAATTTAGTTCTAACTGTCTTTTAATTTTTGTTACTTTCTCCAATTTTAGAGACACCTCAGACAGCTGCTGTTGTAGGGCATACACATTATTATTCCCAGAATGTAGGAAACCACAACAGGACCAACAAACTGCCAGATTATGTCCACCTGATGAAGCAGAGCTACCTTCTTTAGTTGTTTCTAACTCTTGGTGTTAATAGTCTCTCTCCAACAGCAGAGGTTTGGGTAGGAGCTTCATAAGAGTCAGGTGCCAATTCTGTAAAGTGAAAGGTTAATTAACACAAAGGCCTAGAGAAAAAGCATCCTGTAAAGCTATCCTTAGTGACTATTTCTTGACAAATACAGTACAGTATACTGTATAATATACACTACTATAATGTTAACTTACCCTTCCCAATACCAGGTGGGATGGAGAAAGTAATGAGAGGTGTAGCATGAGTAAGAAGGCAATTGGGACTGCAGCATGAGTAAGAAGGCAATTGGGACTGCAGCATGAGTAAGAAGGCAATTGGGACTGCAGCATGAGTAAGAAGGCAATTGGGACTGCAGCATGAGTAAGAAGGCAATTGGGACTGCAGCATGAGTAAGAAGGCAATTGGGACTGCAGCATGAGTAAGAAGGCAATTGGGTTTGTGTGTGGGATGGTTGGGAAGGTGAAATGTAATACATTGAGGTGGGATGGTCATGTATGGCAAATACATACAGTACTACTCCAAGTCTTAAACTTATTTCTCAGTGACTAGTCCTTAGTCTATCACTACTATCTACAGTACTGTACTGTACTTTAGAATTTCTAACAAGTTTGTAGGACAAGATCAACCTATTCTACACCCCAATGTACTTGTGTAAGTGCTCCCAAATACTGTACTACTCTTGGTAATTTTCTCTAATTTAAGTATCAACCAAATAACATTACTAGATAAGCTTGGTGTTAGGAAATTAACTACATTTTCTAATTGTTATGAACCCTTGATGTCACAGTGGTGTATAAGAATTCATCAGGCCAACTGTACATGCTAGAGTTGTTATGCCATAAAACTAAAACCCCTGAGCCACCTATCCTAATATCTTAAGCAAAGGTTTCTAAGGTTTCAAAACATCTTGGCAAAGGTGGTGAGTTGGGAAGGAAGTCAGCATGAAGGCTTGCTCGGAGGAATCTGAAGTGACAATGCCGCAATCTGGGAAATGTAAAATACTCCATCAAGAAATATCATAGATAAATATATGTATATAAATAATTATACATATAATTTATGACAGATCAGTATAATTCATGATTCTAGAGTTAGATTAAATGCAATTCAAATAACTAGTAAATTAAAAATATGACACAATTAGAGTAGAATTTATAAATGAAGAAAGATAATAATGAATCAGCATTTCTCTTACTGGAACAATAAAGTTCATGTTGTTGAGTTTTCCTCCAGCAACAGCAGTTTCAATAGGGGCTGAATCTTCTTATGATGTGTCTGTTGAGTGAAAGAGAACTTGTCTTAAAGAGAATACAGAAAACATTCACTGTACTGTATATCCATTTTGGTAAATTTACTGTTTTAGACAGAATAGGATTCTTTGGACAATAATATATTTTACTAGTGTTTTTTTATGTGTTTTCAGCCAAACCTAATCTGGACCGCGGCACACTACCAGGACCTAACTGGGGCAGACTACCGGGACCTAACCAGGGCAGACTACCGGGACCTTACCGGGGCAGACTACCGGGATTAGATTTCAAGTGTAAACTGTGCTCTACATCCATCCATGTCGGCTATTTCTATTTTCCCAGTAATCTGCCCTGGTTAGATCCCGGTAGCCTGCCCTGGTTAGGTCCCGGTAGTCTGTCCCGGTTAGGTCCCGGTAGTGTGCCGCGGTCCAGATTAGGTTAGGTCAGGTTAGGTTTGGCTAAAAAAAAAAAAAAAAAAATGCGACGGAAATGAATATCAAAATCGTTGAAAACACATAAAAAAACACTAGTAAAATATATCATTGTCCAAAGAATCCTATTCTGTCCGAAACAGTAAATTTACCTATATTTTCAACTAAAGGAATATATAATAATTATACCATATATACCATATGTAACTCACTGATGTCTGTTGAGTGAAAGAGAACTTGTCTTGCAGAGAATACAGAAAATATTCACTGTACTGTATATATATTTTCAACTAAAGGAATATACAGGGTGATTCAGAAATGCGTGCCGAAAATCCGCAGGTGTATTCCTGGCACATAATTGAATGTAAATTAGTCAATAACGATTTTGGAAATTCTCAATAGTTTATAAGTTATAGTGCCTTCAAGGTTTGAAGAGTGTGTTTAAATCTAGGGATTGTACCATAATCTTTCAGACACGTGTGAAATTACTTAACTCCCATGAAGGCATTGGAAACACAGTAAAAGTTACTAAAGAATATGACAAAAGCTGTAGAGTGTACAGTCAAGTTAAGTAATTTCACACGTGTCTGAAAGATTATGGTACAATCCCTAGATTTAAACACACTCTTCAAATCTTGAAGGCACTATAACTTATAAACTATTGAGAATTTCCAAAATCGTTATTGACTAATTTACATTCAATTATGTGCCAGGAATACACCTGCGGATTTTCGGCACGCATTTCTGAATCACCCTGTATAATATACCATATATACCATATGTAACTCACTGATTGAGATGTTATATTTCAACAAGACAGTAAAAATTTTAATAAAAATCAATTTTAAAAAGTCATAAAATTCTTCCTACCAGAAACACTGAGCAAATCTTGCAAAAGCTGGCGCCTCTGTTTTTCCTCAGCTCTGCGCCCACGGTGTTTTGCACTTTCTGCAAAAAGGAAAATAATTAAATCAGACAATCTGGTGGTGCAATTTATTTGTATGATCAAGATGGAAAACCTTTCTGCTCTTTAGGTATGGATATGTTTCCCACCTCCCTACCAAACTAGTCATTTATAAAAACTGAAAATATTAAGAAATGGTCCCAATCTACCTGCCACCTAACGTTTGTATAAACCAAGGGTGGGATCTTCAAAGCATCGTAACCGCAGTTATGATTCTCGTAGCGCCATATTTGCTCGTAAGTTGTTCATAACCGCTACGATCGTATCTACAAAGCCTCGTAAGGGAGTTTCCGTCCGCCATTATGCGCCATATTTGCTCGTAGCGCTACGAGAACTGAAAAGCACCCTTTAGGCTGATAGCAGGGTCGCGTAGTCGATAAACAACCCGTAAATAGTGAGATTTGAGTTTATTTATACTTGGCGCGGCCGACACAGGCGACATAATGGTTGTTGTTGTTGTCACTTATCGGTAAATATAAACAAGAGGAGGGGATTCAGTGAGCAGCTTAGGAGAATGGAGCTGCAAGTGTCAATTTAAACTGATGCACTGTGAAATAGAAAGTTACAAATACTTTTTACTGTGTATCATTACTTTTGGAGTGTTTAAGAATAATAGGATATAATGGTGACTTACTAATTGCAAACAAAGCAGAAATTCTTCATTGCATAGTTAGACCTAACTTAATCCACGTAGTATGAGTCTTTAATCCATAGTCCTTTGCATGAAGTGGATATTCTTAAGGTTAATAAACTTTCTTTATGATTGATTGACTTTCTAATGAAAATATTACAAGCACATTAATGTGATGTGTGAGCTGGTAACATTTAAATAACTGGAATTATATACCTACTGATATATACTGGAGATGAGTAAAAGGTTGACCATATTCCCGAATCTAAAGACAAAAATATGTCTCAGAATTAACTAATGCAAATATTATCATGTTGTAAAAGTCTCAATAACATGTACCGTACATGAACCTTTCCAACCAATTCAATTAATTTTATTGAACAGTATAATTTAATACATAATTTTCACCTGTTCTCATATTACATAAAACTTGTATTTTTCTAAAATAAATGCTTTTCAACAGCATATAACAAATATGTGACTGGTATTGGTTTTTCTAAATGTTTTAATTATAGACTATAAAAAAACCTACATTTTATTTACATATGACACCTGTAAAGTTTACAGCTATTTGTACTATTAGTTTCCTGCATTATCACAGTTCATTACATTATATATACCTGAATAAAAACCTGCAAATTTATGATATTGGAAAGCTGTTTGAACTCATGTACTTTCCAACAATGACTGAAAACAAAAAAACACCAATTCCTTAATGACTACAGTACTTGTTTGGCACTCTTCACATTGCTTGGACATATCACAAATATGGCAGAGAAATTATTAAAATACAATAAGATTAAAGCCACAGTAAGGCATAAGTATATCCTTATAGTTAATCTTCGAACCTTGATATGTAAATAAAACCTAGACATTAATATTATTAGCCAAAGATAAGAATGCATGAAAAAAAAGTTGATTTTACTCAAAGAATAATAAATCTAACATGAAATGTGAATGTTAAAAGCTATATTGGAAAGACAAAATATATAATGAAAATAAATATATAATGTAATTTCTTAAAAAACATAAGCAGAAGTTAACAATAATTTAGATTGAAACCTACACACAAACCACACAACTAAAAACATACTTGCACACTAATAACTCTGTCACAAAATATAACCTAACTTAAACCACACTAATCATTAAAAAAAAAAATCACACACACACAACAAAACACACTTGAAAACAAATCACCTTTTCTCGATAGCCTTTTTAATGTTCACCAAAGTTTCTGATATTGTGGCTATATTTTCTGCAAGATCCATCAAAATATCCCTTATAGTCTTATGGACAACTAGTATATCTGGAGCTAGCATAGCTTCCAGATGAGCTCTCACACCTCCAGCTGACCTAGAGGAAGGGCGACTTGAGGCTACAGAGCTGTGGTACGAATGCTCCTCACTTGGTGGTAGGTTTTACCAGCTTCGGCAAGCTGTCGCCAGTCAAAACTTCACAGTCTTCCACTGTAACTGGCCCGAAGTCCTGCCAACTTGGCCCAGGTCTAGGTGAAGGGGCCCTTGATGGCAGTCCTGGCTCATCCACATCACCTTATTATGAAATTATGAAAATTAGCAACTTTCATATAATTTTAGAGAAATATTAAGGATTATCGTTATGAATTAAAATTGTAAAGTCACTCTTAAAGAAAGCAGTATATAATTAGTCATACATATAAGTACAGCAGCAGTACTACAATTTTTACTTGGTTAAAGTACTCATATGATACATATGGAATCTAACAAAGCATCACAAATTTAGTTTTGATTAACATGGCTCCAATTTTTTCGACTACATGAACTGCTAACAGGAGTTATTTATATGATACACAAAATGTATAAATCACTATGTACTTGACTCCTGTATATTGGGTCATCACTGTACATGTACCGTATTTACTGAAGGTATGGATATATGAGAACATCTTGTATATTTGTTCCTAGGACTAAGACCTTATGATTTGCACTGTTTAACTTTGAATGGAATTGAGAGGTAATGCTGCTCAAAATGTATGTTTTATATATATAAACTCTCAATGTAATTACTTCACATAGTGCCAATGAGGGAAGATTTCCATATTACTAGCCTAGATGAACAGCAGGATATTTTTTACTGTTATATACTGTACATACTGCCTGGGTCTTGGAGTCCACAGAAATACCCGACACTTGTACTTCTTTAATGACTTGAGCCATAGCCTCTTCTATGTGGGTGAATGTCTTTGTGTCACTAGTGTCACCACCTGAAATATAATGAAAAATGGTACATAATTCAATAACAAAGCAGAACCAAGCAGAATAAATTACAATACCTGCTGGTTATTGTATTAAAATGGTACTGTATGTAAATCAGACAATGGACACTCCCCCCCCCCCATCCTTCAACCTATGTGTGCCCATGCCAACAGCCGGATCCATAATATAAATAATGGTTATATAATTTATTTCCTTGATCTGTCTTTCAATAAAACTGTTTGAAGTCTTAGTTATTATATTGCACTTGCCAGATTTCACTACATATGGTATATTTCTGCCTGTTACTTGGTAATGGCAATCAACTGTACAGATTTTGAGATTAATATAGAAACTACTGTAGGTAGGTTTAAAGGAAATAAAACAGTGACAGTAGAAGTTAAAATAATATTATGTCCTCCCAGTCAATGTCTTTGATTTATTTTCATGACAACCAGCTACCAGTAAACTATTTGTATCATGCTGTTCTTGATTTACAGTATGTAACCTAACCTATCTTAAACTAAACTAGCCAAACCTAACCTAACCAAAAATCTATATACAATATACCAGTGATTGGCGTGATATTAAAAATATACCCGGGGGGGTCAGCTGCCTTATCTCCATTGTTGTGTTAAATGTTTATCAACACAGTATAATAATTCACTTACCTGTCTTTTGTTGTTAATTCCTGTCTGATGTAACTTGGTGACTGTGTCATCTCTATCAGCTGATGGTGAGACAATGTTTATTTGTTGACATTGTAATACTACGTTATGATTGGCTTACAGTACCAAGGACATATTGTTTCCTTCATTGTGATTGGGTGAGAGCCAGTCAGCTGGGTGGCGGGATGAACAAAACAAAACAAACGGAACCAAACAGGCAGCGACGCTCACTACGAGGATATCATCGTGGCGACGCTCACTACGAGGATATCATCGTGGCGACGCTCACTACGAGGATATCATCGTGGCGACGCTCACTACGAGGATATCATCGTGGCGACGCTCACTACGAGGATATCATCGTGGCGACGCTCACTACGAGGATATCATCGTGGCGACGCTCACTACGAGGATATCATCGTGGCGACGCTCACTACGAGGATATCATCGTGGCGACGCTCACTACGAGGATATCATCGTGGCGACGCTCACTACGAGGATATCATCGTGGCGACGCTCACTACGAGGATATCATCGTGGCGACGCTCACTACGAGGATATCATCGTGGCGACGCTCACTACGAGGATATCATCGTGGCGACGCTCACTACGAGGATATCATCGTGGCGACGCTCACTACGAGGATATCATCGTGGCGACGCTCACTACGAGGATATCATCGTGGCGACGCTCACTACGAGGATATCATCGTGGCGACGCTCACTACGAGGATATCATCGTGGCGACGCTCACTACGAGGATATCATCGTGGCGACGCTCACTACGAGGATATCATCGTGGCGACGCTCACTACGAGGATATCATCGTGGCGACGCTCACTACGAGGATATCATCGTGGCGACGCTCACTACGAGGATATCATCGTGGCGACGCTCACTACGAGGATATCATCGTGGCGACGCTCACTACGAGGATATCATCGTGGCGACGCTCACTACGAGGATATCATCGTGGCGACGCTCACTACGAGGATATCATCGTGGCGACGCTCACTACGAGGATATCATCGTGGCGACGCTCACTACGAGGATATCATCGTGGCGACGCTCACTACGAGGATATCATCGTGGCGACGCTCACTACGAGGATATCATCGTGGCGACGCTCACTACGAGGATATCATCGTGGCGACGCTCACTACGAGGATATCATCGTGGCGACGCTCACTACGAGGATATCATCGTGGCGACGCTCACTACGAGGATATCATCGTGGCGACGCTCACTACGAGGATATCATCGTGGCGACGCTCACTACGAAGATATCATCGTGGCGACGCTCACTACGAGGATATCATCGTGGCGACGCTCACTACGAGGATATCATCGTGGCGACGCTCACTACGAGGATATCATCGTGAGCTACGAGGGAGGTTATGAAGCTTTGGAGATACCAACTTATGATCCTCGTAAGCCACGATCAAATATGGCGGCTACGAGATAGTAAAGGTGATCGTAGCGCCACCAACTTACGATGCTTTGAAGATCCCACCCCTGCAGGTTCAGAGGTTGTTGGTGGAAGTTATGCCTTTTGATCGGCACTTCCCGATGTGTTCACTATTATAAGTTCTTGTGGTCAGGCTGGGTCTTGTTTTCATTTTTCTGTTACACTAAGGATTTATTTTGAGCAGCAGCAGAGGAGTTTACTGTCCCTCCTGTCCTTTCCTTCTATTTCCTTCCTTCTCTCTGTCCCTCCTTTCCTTCAATTTCCTTCCTTCTCTCTGTCTCTCCTTTCCTTCTATTTCCTTCCTTTTCTCTGTCCCTCCTTTCCTTCTATTTCCTTCCTTCTCTCTGTCCCTCCTTTCCTTCTATTTCCTTCCTTCTCTCTGTCCCTCCTTTCCTTCTATTTCCTTCTTTCTCTCTGTCCCTCCTTTCCTTCTATTTCCTTCCTTCTTTCTCTCTGTCCCTCCTTTCCTTCTATTTCCTTCCTTCTCTCTGTCCCTCCTTTCCTTCCTTCTCTCTGTCCCTCCTTTCCTTCTATTTCCTTCCTTCTCTCTGTCCCTCCTTTCCTTCTATTTCCTTCCTTCTCTCTGTCCCTCCTTTCCTTCCTTTTCTCTGTCCCTCCTTTCTTCCTTCATCTTCCTTCCTTCTCTCTGTCCCTCCTTTCCTTCTATTTCCTTCCTTCTCTCTGTCCCTCCTTTCCTTCCTTTTCTCTGTCCCTCCTTTCTTCCTTCATCTTCCTTCCTTCTCTCTGTCCCTCCTTTCCTTCTATTTCCTTCCTTCTCTCTGTCCCTCCTTTCCTTCTATTTCCTTCCTTCTCTCTGTCCCTCCTTTCCTTCTATTTCCTTCCTTTTCTCTGTCCCTCCTTTCCTTCTATTTCCTTCCTTCTCTCTGTCCCTCCTTTCTTTCTATTTCCTTCCTTCTCTATGTCCCTCCTTTCCTTCTATTTCCTTCTTTCTCTCTGTCCCTCCTTTCCTTCTATTTCCTTCCTTCTTTCTCTCTGTCCCTCCTTTCCTTCTATTTCCTTCCTTCTCTCTGTCCCTCCTTTCCTTCCTTCTCTCTGTCCCTCCTTTCCTTCCTTCTCTCTGTCCCTCCTTTCCTTCTATTTCCTTCCTTCTCTCTGTCCCTCCTTTCCTTCTATTTCCTTCCTTCTCTCTGTCCCTCCTTTCTTCTTTCATCTTCCTTCCTTCTCTCTGTCCCTCCTTTCCTTCTATTTCCTTCCTTCTCTCTGTCCCTCCTTTCCTTCTATTTCCTTCCTTCTCTCTGTCCCTCCTTTCCTTCTATTTCCTTCCTTCTCTCTGTCCCTCCTTTCCTTCTATTTCCTTCCTTCTCTCTGTCCCTCCTTTCCTTCTATTTCCTTCCTTCTCTCTGTCCCTCCTTTCCTTCCTTCTCTCTGTCCGTCCTTTCCTTCTATTTCCTTCCTTCTCTCTGTCCCTCCTTTCCTTCTATTTCCTTCCTTCTCTCTGTCCCTCCTTTCCTTCTATTTCCTTCCTTCTCTCTGTCCCTCCTTTCCTTCTATTTCCTTCCTTCTCTCTGTCCCTCTTTTCCTTCTATTTCCTTCCTTCTCTCTGTCCCTCCTTTCCTTCTATTTCCTTCCTTCTCTCTGTCCCTCCTTTCCTTCTATATTTCCTTCCTTCTCTCTGTCCCTCCTTTCCTTCTATTTCCTTCCTTCTCTCTGTCCCTCCTTTCCTTCCTTCTCTCTGTCCGTCCTTTCCTTCTATTTCCTTCCTTCTCTCTGTCCCTCTTTTCCTTCTATTTCCTTCCTTCTCTCTGTCCTTCCTTTCCTTCTATTTCCTTCCTTCTCTCTGTACCTCCTTTCCTTCTATTTCCTTCCTTCTCTCTGTCCCTCCTTTCCTTCTATTTCCTTCCTTCTCTCTGTCCCTCCTTTCCTTCAATTTCCTTCCTTCTCTCTGTCCCTCCTTTTCTTCTATTTCCTTCCTTCTCTCTGTCCCTCCTTTCCTTCCTTCTCTCTGTCCCTCCTTTCCTTCTATTTCCTTCCTTCTCTCTGTCCCTCCTTTCCTTCTATTTCCTTCCTTCTCTCTGTCCCTCCTTTCCTTCCTTCTCTCTGTCCCTCCTTTCCTTCCTTCTCTCTGTCCCTCCTTTCCTTCTATTTCCTTCCTTCTCTCTGTCCCTAATAAAGAAGAATAAGAGAGAGTTAATAAAGAAGAATACAACAGACTACTATCTTTAGAACATTCTGGAGGCAGGGTCGGATATCAACAAATTATAATTATCAACTTTTTGACAGACTCACAGGGAATGTAAAGAAAAGGAAGCTCCCTGCAGATGGTTTCAGTGATAAGGAGGAAATTGAAGGAAAGGAGGGACAGAGAGAAAGAAGGAAATTGAAGGAAAGGAGGGACAGAGAGAAGGAAGGAAATAGAAGGAAAGGAGGGACAGAGAGAAGGAAGGAAATAGAAGGAAAGGAAGGACAGAGAGAAGGAAGGAAAGGAAGGACAGAGAGAAGTAAGGAAATAGAAGGAAAGGAGGGACAGAGAGAAAGAATGAAGGAAATAGAAGGAAAGGAAGGACAGAGAGAAGGAAGGAAAGGAAGGACAGAGAGAAGGAAGGAAATAGAAGGAAAGGAAGGACAGAGAGAAGTAAGGATATAGAAGGAAAAGAGGGACAGAGAGAAGGAAGGAAAGGAGGGACAGAGAGAAGGAAGGACAGAGAGAAGGAAGGAAAGGAAGGACAGAGAGAAGGAAGGAAAGGAAGGACAGAGAGAAGGAAGGAAATAGAAGGAAAGGAGGGACAGAGAGAAGGAAGGAAAGGAGGGACAGAGAGAAGGAAGGAAAGGAAGGACAGAGAGAAGGAAGGAAATAGAAGGAAAGGAGGGACAGAGAGAAGGAAGGAAAGGAAGGACAGAGAGAAGGAAGGAAAGGAAGGACAGAGAGAAGGAAGGAAATAAAAGGAAATTTACTAAGGACAAGATCATAACATAGTATATAGTTTTGTAGACATATATACCTCTTCCACCTGTGATGGAAACTAATAGTGAGATTAGACTAAGATGTTTTAACACTATAAACAAAAAAGATCTTATTCAAGTTATCAAAAAAAAAAAAATAAAAAAAAAATAAAAAATAAAAAAAGAAAAAATACCTCCTTGTGTTGTGGGTCCAGTGGCCAAGATATCAGAGGTGGTAGATGCAGAGAACCTCACTGAGTTTGTCTATAATATTATGTTACTTATAGTTAATACCAATATTTCTCAATGTATGTTTCCTGATTCAGAGAAGTGGGCTGTCATAAAACCTGTTGAGTTGAGTTCATTTAGGCCAGTCTCCAAATTATCTTTCATGTCAAAAGTATTGGAATATGTTATTTTTAATCAGTTGAGGTTACATTTGTAGGAAGTTCTTGCACTGTCAGATAATCAGTCAGTCTATAGGCCAGCAGTGTTTGCCAACCTTTTTTAGTAGGTAACCTTACAGCAGTACCAAACCTGTCATCACACACACATTTATAAGCCTTATAAAATCGTACTAATTTTAATTGGCACAGATATATTTTAAAATTTTAAATATTAATCACAGCATTGAGAAAAATAAAATCTCCATTGGTCTTTATCAATGTTTATTAACAATGTCTGATTTATTAACATTTTAATGTGAAAAATGTAACACTTAGACCCTACCATGACCCCCAGAAAAGGGCCCATGAACCCTTTAGGGGTGATGGGCCCCAGTTTGGGAACCCCCGCTATAGACAGTTGTATTCTACTGAAACTGTAGTGTGTTCTGTTGTTAGTGAATTATTATTAACAATATATGAAGGGAAATGTAGTATTTTGATTCTCCTTCATCTAAGTGCACCATTTGATACTATCGTGTATGAATTGCTTTTGAATGACTTGAGAACTGTTGGTATTAGGGAGGATACTTTGAGATATTTAGAAAGATATTTAGAAAGTTATTTAGAAAGTTATTTAGAAAGATATTTAGAAAGATAGAAAATATTGTGTGCAAATTGGAAACTCATTCTCTTCTTATGAACATTTGACAAGGCAGTGTCCAACTTTCCAACCTTCCTGGAAAACCATAAAAATAAAAAATAAAATAAAATAATAATAATAATCAATGAGAGAAGTGTTATAGATAAGTATTCCCTATAAAGACTCATTTTCTTTAATTAATCTTCTTTTATTAATTCATTTTCTATGTTTAGTTAAGGCAGAAACTAAAGTAAACCTGCCATCAATGATAATATGGTAATATTTTTAATTTTGAGATATTAAAAAGGAAGATATTTAATTATTTCATTCTCTATCATCTTCTCTCTCTCTCTCTCTCTCTCTCTCTCTCTCTCTCTCTCTCTCTCTCTCTCTCTCTCTCTCTCCTTCCTTTCTTTCTATTTCCTTCTTTCTCTCTGTACCTCCTTTCTTTCAATTTCCTTCCTTCCTTCTCTCTGTCCCTCCTTTCCTTCTATTTCCTTCCTTCTCTCTGTCCCTCCTTTCCTTCTATTTCCTTCCTTCTCTCTGTCCCTCCTTTCCTTCTATTTCCTTCCTTCTCTCTGTCCCTCCTTTCCTTCTATTTCCTTCCTTCTCTCTGTCCCTCCTTTCCTTCTATTTCCTTCCTTCTCTCTGTCCCTCCTTTCTTTCAATTTCCTTCCTTCCTTCTCTCTGTCCCTCCTTTCCTTCTATTTCCTTCCTTCTCTCTGTCCCTCCTTTCCTTCTATTTCCTTCCTTCTCTCTGTCCCTCCTTTCCTTCTATTTCCTTCCTTCTCTCTGTCCCTCCTTTCCTTCTATTTCCTTCCTTCTCTCTGTCCCTCCTTTCCTTCTATTTCCTTCCTTCTCTCTGTCCCTCCTTTCTTTCAATTTCCTTCCTTCTCTCTGTCCCTCCTTTCTTTCTATTTCCTTCTTTCCTTCCCTCTGTCCCTCCTTTCCTTCCTTCTCTCTGTCCCTCCTTTCCTTCTATTTCCTTCCTTCTTTCTCTCTGTCCCTCCTTTCCTTCTATTTCCTTCATTCTTTCTCTCTGTCCCTCCTTTCCTTCCTTCTCTCTGTCCCTCCTTTCTTTCTATTTCCTTCTTTCCTTCTCTCTGTCCCTCCTTTCCTTCTATTTCCATCTCTCTCTCTCTCTCTCTCTCTCTCTCTCTCTCTCTCTCTCTCTCTCTCTCTCTCCTTCCTTTCTTTCTATTTCCTTCTTTCTCTCTGTCCCTCCTTTCTTTCAATTTCCTTCCTTCCTTCTCTCTGGCCCTCCTTTCTTTCAATTTCCTTCCTTCTTTCTCTCTGTCCCTCCTTTCCTTCTATTTCCTTCATTCTTTCTCTCTGTCCCTCCTTTCCTTCCTTCTCTCTGTCCCTCCTTTCTTTCTATTTCCTTCTTTCCTTCTCTTTGTCCCTCCTTTCCTTCTATTTCCATCTCTCTCTCTCTCTCTCTCTCTCTCTCTCTCTCTCTCTCTCTCTCCTTTCCTTCTATTTCCTTCTTTCTCTCTGTCCCTCCTTTCTTTCAATTTCCTTCCTTCTCTCTGTCCCTCCTTTCCTTCTCTCTGTCCCTCCTTTCCTTCTATTTCCTTCCTTCTCTCTGTCCCTCCTTTCTTTCAATTTCCTTCCTTCCTTCTCTCTGTCCCTCCTTTCCTTCTATTTCCTTCCTTCTCTCTGTCCCTCCTTTCCTTCTATTTCCTTCCTTCTCTCTGTCCCTCCTTTCCTTCAATTTCCTTCCTTCTCTCTGTCCCTCCTTTCCTTCTATTTCCTTCCTTCTCTCTGTCCCTCCTTTCCTTCTATTTCCTTCCTTCTTTCTCTCTGTCCTTCCTTTCTTTCTATTTCCTTCTTTCTCCCTGTCCCTCCTTTCTTTCAATTTCCTTCCTTCCTTCTCTCTGTCCCTCCTTTCCTTCTCTCTGTCCCTCCTTTCCTTCTATTTCCTTCCTTCTCTCTGTCCCTCCTTTCTTTCTATTTAATTTATTATGTGTAAATGTGTGTTTAAAATAATACATATATATGTGTGTGTATGTTTAAAATAATACATATACGTGTGTGCTTAAAATAATACAAATAAATATATGTGTATGTATATGTATGTATGTAGGGTATATATGTGTGTATGTATATGCATGTATGTATGTGTTTAAAATAATACATATATATGTGTGTGTATGTTTAAAATAATACATATACGTGTGTGTGCTTAAAATAATAGCCTACAAATATATGTGTATGTATATGTATGTATGTAGGGTATATATGTGTATGTATATGTATGTATGTATGTGTTTAAAATAATATATATATATATATATATGTATGTGTATATGTATATGTATGTGTATATATATGTATGTATGTATGTGTATGTATATATATGTATGTATATGTATGTATGTAGGGTATATATGTGTATGTATATGCGTGTATGTATGTGTTTAAAATAATATATATATATATATGTATGTGTATATGTATATGTATGTGTATATATATGTATGTATGTATGTGTATGTATATATATGTATGTATATATATGTATGTAGGCTATATATGTGTATGTATGTGTATATATATGTATGTATATGTAAGTGTGTATGTATGTATATATGTATGTATGTATGTATGTATGTTCCTCCCCGGGCCAGCCAGCGTCTTTGTGTAATAACACGTGGCTGTTCCCATCACCAGGCACACCTCATACACACACTCATATAATCATCAATAACTCGTAAACTACAAAACTTAGAATATTCGGGTTTGTTTTAATCGATAGAGGAAGCTTCATCGTATGTGTACCAACCAACAGATATTTAATTAACCGTCTGTGTGCCGAGGGATTTGTAAATTAGTTAGCCGGTATTCGATCAGCTGATGTGACAGGGAACAGCAAGCAGCGGTGGTGGCAGCTCTCAAACTCATGGGGATTTTTCACTAGATTTGGGAAATTTTGGGAGATTTTCTACCTTAGATTTTGGGATTTTTATTTATTTTTTTTATTTGGGATTTTTCATTGCTAAATTTTGGATATATTTTGGGATTTTAATGTTTTTTTTTATTTCATTATGTTTAAATTAATGTCATATTATTTTTAATTTTATTGGGGTCGTGAATTTAAGGGGGTGCGGGTGTAGGGGACATAGGGGGGGATTAGGGGGGGGGGGATAGGGGGACACATGTATAGGGTTAATTAGGGTGGGTAGAAAGCCTATATAGCTGCCCCCCTATACCCGCACCCCCCTAAACCAGTCCCCATACTCCTGCACCCCCCTAGCTAACACCCCCACAAGCAAGCATGTCCCCACTATTCCCGCACCCCCCTAAACCCTCCCAACCAAGACTACCCCATACACCCGCACCCCTCGCACCCCCCTAAAACCCCCACATAAAAAAAAATTAATTAAAACACCTAAGAAGTTTTACCCCAACCCAAAAAAAATCTAGGAAAAAATATATTCTGGGGTAAATCTTGGGGAAAACTCAAGGAAATTTTTGGGGTTGTCGACAGTAGCGTTGGGGTTGGGTTGGTAGTGTCCTAATCAGTTTCAGTTCGTGTTGGTGAAGATTCAACCCAACCTAACCTTACCATCTTTGGGGACCTTGGAATACTATGTGAGTGGTGGGGTTAGGGAAGGTCTGCCCCATCATTTGAGGTGTGGTTAGGGTGTGTACGAAGGTTTTTGGGAGGGGTTAAGATACGTGTGTGTGTGTATGTGTTTGTATGTATGTATGTGTGTTTGTATGTGTGTGTTGGGGTGTGTACGAATGATAGTTAGTGAGGTGTTGTTCGGGTGTGTACGAATGTTTTGGGAGGGGTTAAAATTACGTGTGTATATATGTATGTGTGTGTGTTTTTGTGTATGTATATATGTATGTATGTATGTTTTGGTGTGTATATATATATGTGTGTTTTGGTGTGTGTGTGTGTGTATGTATATATGTGTATGTGTGTATATATATGTGTATGTGTATATTTATGTGTGTATATATGTGTATGTGCGTATATATATATGTGTGTGTGTATATATGTATATGTGTGTGTATATATATGTATGTGTATATGTATATATTTGTGTGTGTATATATGTGTATGTGCGTATATACATATGTATGTGTGTATATATGTATGTGTGTGTATATATGTGCGTATATATACAGTGTGTGTGTATATATGTATATGTGTGTAATACTGATTTTTTAAAAGTCAAATACAAATAATTTTATTCCTGAATCTAAAAATACAAATACAAATAAAAATTAAAAAAATACAAATACTGGTTCAAAAAATACAAATAATAATAATAATAATAATACAAATAATTTTATTCCTGAATCTAAAAATACAAATACAAATAAAAATTGAAAAAATACAAATACTGGTTCAAAAAATACAAATAATAATAATAATAATAATACAAATATTTTTATTCATGAATCTAAAAATACAAAAAATACAAATAATAATAATAATACAAATAATTTTATTCCTGAATCTAACAATACAAAAAATACAAATATAAATAATAATAATAATAACACAAATACTTTTATTCCTGAATCTAAAAATACAAATAATAATAATAATACAAAATACTTTTATTCCAGATTCAAAAAATACAAATACAAATATTCTTGAAATTATGCCAAAAAAAAAAATATATAAACATTTTTTTTTTCTGTATTTATTGAAAGAATTATATACCGTTTTGTAGCAGTGTTGCCAGATCCGGTTAGGTCCTGGTAGTTTGTACAGGTTAGGTCCCGGCAGTTTGTACAGGTTAGGTCCCGGTAGTCTGCTGTGGTCTAGGTTAGGTTAGGTCCCGGTAGTTTGTCCAGGATAGGTCCCGGTAGTCTGGTTAGGTTAGGTTAGGTCCCGGTAGTCTGTCCAGGTTAGGTTAGGTTAGGTCCCAGGTTAGGTCCCGGTAGTCTGCTGTGGTCTAGGTTAGGTCTCGGTAGGTTAGGTTAGGTCCCGGTAGTTTGCCCAGGTTAGGTCAGGTTAGGTTAGGTCCCGGTAATCTGCCCAGGTTAGGTCCAGGTAGTCTGAATGGTTAGGTTAGGTTAGGTTAGGTTAGGTCCCGGTAGTTTGTACAGGTTAGGTCCCAGTAGTTTGTACAGGTTAGGTCCCGGTAGTCTGCTGTGGTCTAGGTTAGGTTAGGTCCCGGTAGTCTGGTTAGGTTAGGTTTGGTCTCGGTAGGTTAGGTTAGGTCCCGGTAGTTTGTACAGGTTAGGTCCCGGTAGTTCGTACAGGTTAGGTCTCGGTCGGTTAGGTTAGGTTAGGTCCCGGTAGTCAGCCCAGGTTAGGTCCCGATAGTCAGTCCAGGTTAGGTCTCGGTAGTTTGTACAGGTTAGGTCTCGGTAGTTTGTACAGGTTAGGTCTCGGTAGTTTGTACAGGTTAGGTCCCGGTAGTCTGCCCAGGTTAGGTCTCGGTAGGTTAGGTTAGGTTAGGTTAGGTCTCGGTAGTCTGCCCAGGTTAGGTCAGGTTAGGTCTCGGTAGGTTAGGTTAGGTCCCGGTAGTCTGCTGTGGTCTAGGTTAGGTTAGGTCCCAGGTTAGGTCCCGGTAGTTTGTCCAGGTTAGGTCCCGGTAGTCTGGTTAGGTTAGGTCCCGGTAGTCTGCCCAGGTTAGGTTAGGTTAGGTTAGGTCCCGGTAGTTTGTCCAGGTTAGGTTAGGTCCCGGTAGTCTGTACATGTTAGGTTAGATTAGGTCTCGGTAGGTTAGGTTAGGTCCCGATAGTCTGCCCAGGTTAGGTCAGGTTAGGTCTCGGTAGTCTGCCCAGGTTAGGTCTCGGTAGGTTAGGTTAGGTCTCGGTAATCAGAATGGTGTAAATAAGTGGGTAATGAAGGTAGAAAATAGATTGATATTATAGTGAGAGATTTATTTAAACCTTTTATTATAATTTATATATTTAAAAATAACATACGTGTATATATATTTATTTATTTATTTAAACCTTTTATTATTATTTATTTTTTTATTTTTTTTTATTTACATTAAAGTCAG
>JAWQEG010000540.1:127500-157500 GCA_033782935.1 Petrolisthes cinctipes
ATTATTCTATATGTGTGTGTGTGTTTTTTTTTTAATTAAATAATAATGTTTTTTTTTATTTTCAAGCAGTAATTAATGTCTGCGCGTGTGTCTGTGTGTGTGTGTGTGTGTGTGTGTGTGTTTGTACTGTATTATTGTATGTGTGTGTGTGTGTGTGTGTTTTTAAATTAAATAATGATGTTTTTTTTTTAACTTTTCAGGCAGTAATTAATGTCTGCGCGTGTGTGTGTATTATAGTGTATGTATTGTGTGTGTGTGTGTATGTGTGTATTATAGTGTATGTATGTATGTGTGTGTGTTTTTTTTTTTTTAATGTTATTTTTGTTTTGTTTTTTTCAGGCAGTAATTAATGTCTGCGCCAGCCACTGGTGCCCTGGGGTCCGACACAGTGCCCTCAACACCCCCCGCACCCCCCGGAACACAGACCACCCCCCACAACAACACCCCTCGGAACAACACAGCCCCCACCACCACCGTCGCTCCCCCTCCTCCGACAACAACTGTCCCCCCCCCATCTTCAGGACACCAACAACACCCCCCGCACCCCCCTCCGCCCCCCCCGCCCCCCCGAAGCAGCAGCACCAACAACACGTCGTCCTCGGCTCCAAGTGTGTCGTCGAGGACCAACCCGAGTGGTGGAGGAGGAGGAGGAGGTGGTGGAGGTGGTGGATCGGTAGTTGGTGAGACAACAACAACAACAACAACATCAACAACAACAACAACAAGACCTCCTCACCCAAAGATGTCTAAAGCTCTTAGTACCAGTGCTAAAAGGTTAGTAATAGTATTATTATTATTATTAGCTGAGGTACCCAGTGTTGCCCAGGAAAGAAATAGTTAATATTAACTTTATAATATGTTAAAGTATTTTATTCTTGTTGTGTTAGTTATCTCAGACCACTTGTTAGTTGACATACATACATACATACAGCCATGATGATGTGTACAGTCATGGGTAATAATACTGGACCACCACCAGGGTACATACAGCCATGATGATGTGTACAGTTATGTGTAATAATACTTGACCACCACCAGGGTACATACAGCCATGATGATGTGTACAGTTATGTGTAATAATACTGGACCACCACCAGGGTACATACAGCCATGATGATGTGTACAGTTATGTGTAATAATACTGGACCACCACCAGGGTACATACAGCCATGATGATGTGTACAGTTATGTGTAATAATACTGGACCACCACCAGGGTACATACAGCCATGATGATGTGTACAGTTATGTGTAATAATACTGGACCACCACCAGGGTACATACAGCCATGATGATGTGTACAGTTATGTGTAATAATACTGGACCACCACCAGGGTACAAGGAGTGTTAAACAACAACTACACACACTACCAACAAGTAAATATTACAAACCATAGTCAATGTTGAGAGAGGTTTGCAACACTCACTTTTTACATCTGTGTATATATATACAGAGATGTAAAGAGTGAGTGTTGTAAACCTCTCTCAACATTAACAATGGTTTGGAAAATTCACTTGTTGTAACTGTGTGTAGTTGTTGTCCAACACTCCTTGTACCCTGGTGCTGGTCCACTACTATCACCCATCACTGTACATTTGGCAGCACTTATAACTGGTACATTCAGCGTTGTCAGTCCTCTAGTCCTGTACCAGTTATAAGTGCAGGCAATTGTTCATTTGGCGCACGTTTTTAGCGGCTCAAACGGAAAAAATCCATTTAAGCTTGTGTTCGAGTTGTATATTCGGCCTGCGATTTTAGCGGCTCAAACAGAAAATTTCCGTTTGAGCTGTTCTTTATGGTTTTAACAAATAAATAGAATATCTGACATTTCAACATAATTATTACATCACATTACGTCATAATAACCTTTGTCGGTGGTGCTGATTCACAATATATAGTTTGGGGAGTGTAACTGGGTTTTTTTTTAGCCGGATTTATAGTAGATGAGGTGAGGTAATTTTTACATTGAGTTAGGTCATGTTAGGTCATACTAAAACCTTGGCCTGGTGATGGTGATTCAGAATATATATGGGTTTTGAATATAGGTGTATAAGTTTTTGAGTTATAAGAGGATAAACACAGACTATTGGACATTTATAGTATAGATTATTATTAGTATTAGTATTAGTATTTTTATTGTTATTATTATTATTTATATTTATATTTTATTATCATATGTTGTTGTTATTATTATTATTATTAATATTATATTATTGTTGTTATTATTATTATTATTGTTATTATCATATGTTATTATTATTAATCATATTTTTATTTTATTATCATATTATTGTTATTATTATTATTATTATTATTATTATTGTTGTTATTATTATTATTATTATTGTTGTTATTGTTGTTGTATTATTATTATTATTGTTATTATTATATATTATTATTAATATGGGATGAATTAAAATATTATTCACACCCTAACACACACACACACACACACACACACCCTAACACACACACACACACACCCTAACACACACACACACACACACACACACCCTAACACACACACACACACACACACCCTAACACACACACACCCTAACACACACACACACACACACACACACCCTAACACACACACACACACACACACACCCTAACACACACACACACACACACACACCCTAACACACACACACACACACCCTAACACACACACACACACACACACCCTAACACACACACACACACACACCCTAACACACACACACACACACCCTAACACACACACACACACACCCTAACACACACACACACACACACCCTAACACACACACACACACACACCCTAACACACACACACACACACCCTAACACACACACACACACACCCTAACACACACACACACACACACCCTAACACACACACACACACACCCTAACACACACACACACACACACACCCTAACACACACACACACCCTAACACACACACACACACACCCTAACACACACACACCCTAACACACACACACACACACACCCTAACACACACACACACACACACCCTAACACACACACACACACACACCCTAACACACACACACACACACACACCCTAACACACACACACACACACACCCTAACACACACACACACACACCCTAACACACACACACACACCCTAACACACACACACACACACACACCCTAACACACACACACACACACACCCTAACACACACACACACACACCCTAACACACACACACCCTAACACACACACACACACACCCTAACACACACACACACACACACCCTAACACACACACACACACACCCTAACACACACACACACCCTAACACACACACACACACACACACACCCTAACACACACACACACACACACCGTAACACACACACACACACACCTGTGATATAATATAAAGCTGGTGCGCCACCACTGCTTTGTACAGTGGCAATATGGTAACCAATGGGGTTCAGAGGTGCGGCCATTGCGTACTGGCTACTGTTGAACATTGGGAAGTTTTTAAAAGCACCTCGGTGACCTACCTTTCCTCAGGAGGGGTAGGTAAGTCTCACCCCGCCTCCACGTGGTAACCTCGGGGGACACCTCCCTGTTTTTAGTCGATTTTATTTTAAAAGGCTGGAGGTGAAGCCAAAGGGGGAGGCGGTGTGGGGGCACATTAGGTTCCCCCACATATAGGTTTTAAATTTCTGTAATGTATATATTTTAATGACGTATATTTTTTTTAAGTGTTTTTATGTAATTCTCTTTTTTTTATTATTGTGGTGTTTTTAAGTTCTTGACAATGTTGATGGCCCGTGTCCCTCCGGGAATGAGCGCTGCGTTGGCCTTGGCAGCCACCAGCGGCCTCCCAATGGGGGGACGGACGGCTGCGGCTAGTGGCGGGGAGGGGTCTCCAGTCTGCCCTGTGGGGGGCAGGAAAGGGGATGAATACTTGAGGGTGGTTGGGATCAATGTGAATGGAATGGTGAATGAGGTGAAAAGGAGAGAGATAGTGGAGTGTTGCAGAAGAAGTAGAATAGATGTGTGTGGGATAACAGAGACGCATGTGAAAGGATGGGGGGTGGAAGAGTGGGGATGGAGGGAAGAGTGTGTTGTGGGAAGGAATAGGAGGCGTGGTATGGACTGGTATGGATGAAAAAAGTAAAGGGAGAGGAAAGGAAGGGTGTGCATTGTTGGTGTCTGGGAGAGTGTGGAAAGGAATAGATGGGTATGGAAGGAAGGGAACAAGAATAGTATGGTTGACTGGCAAGATTGGTATTGTGAAATATGCATGGGTCTGCGCGTATGCTCCGGTGAACGTGCAGACCAAAGTGGGAAAGGAAAAAATGAAAGAGTTCTGGGATGAAATGAATGAATGTCTAAGAAAGTTTGTGAGTGGGAGGAGGATAGTGTTGATAGGAGACATGAATGGGAAGGTAGGGAATGAGAGAAGAGGAAATGTAGTTGGCAAGTGGGGTGTGAATGGGATAAATGAGAATGGTGAGTGCCTGGTGGATGTGTGTGCCGAGGCGGGGTTGTTCCTCGCCAACACCTGCTTCGAGCACAGACTGATCCACAGGTACACGTGGAAGAGGAGGGATGAGAGGGGTGAGCAAATGAGTTTGATAGATTACATAGCTGTGGATGAAAGGTTAAGGAAAGATGTGATGGATGCTAGAGTGGTGAGAGGAATGTTTCAGTGCTCTGACCACTATGCGGTGTTGGCAAGGATTAGAGTCAGGGCAAAATGGGAGTATGGTAGGAAGGATAGAGGGGGGAACAAGAGGGAGGTGGCAAGTGGAAGATTGAATGACAGTGAGTACAGAGAGGTATATAAGAGGAGGGTGGGTGAGGTGCTGGAGGATGCTAGGCTGAGTTGAGGGAGGGAGTGGGAGTGAATGAGGTATATGAAGTGTTTAAGGCAATAGTAATGAGAACAGCAGCAGAGGTAGTCGGATATAAGTCACAGAAGAGGGGCAAGAAAGGGAGTGCTTGGTGGTCAGATGAAGTGAAAGATGCTGTAGAGAAGAAAAGGAAGGCGTATAGGAGAACATTACAGAGGAATGTGTCAGAGGAAGTGAAAGAGAGGTGGAAGAGAGAATACAATGTATGTAAGAGACAAGTGAAGAGGATGGTGAGTGAGAGTAAAAGGAGAGTGGATGAGGAGTTTGGCATGAAACTGAGTGAAAAGTTTAAAGAAAACAAGAAATTATTCTGGAAGGAGGTTAAAAGAAAAAGAGGAGAAAGAAAGTCTGGTAGCGTGAGAATGAAGAGAGAAGATGGAATTACTGTGAGTGGAAGGGAGGAAGTGAAAGAAGTGTGGAAGAGGCATTTTGATGGTCTGATGAATGGGGAGACGGGAGGGGAGGTGGTGGTGACATGCATGGGGATGGAGGCAGGTGGTAGACGACAGGGTGTACAGGGAGATTTAGGAAGAGAAGAGGTTAGGAAAGCAATAGGAAAGTTGAAGATGGGAAAGGTACCGGGGGTGGATGGGATAACTGCTGAAATGTTAAAGTGTGGGGGGGAGGTAGTGGTGGAGTGGATGTTGCTTATATGTACATTGGCTTGGAGGCAGGGAGAGGTGCCAGAGGATTGGAGGAGAGCCATAATTGTACCGTTGTATAAGGGGAAGGGAAGTAAGGATGAGTGTGGTAGCTATAGGGGAATAAGCCTCCTTAGTGTACCGGGGAAGGTGTATGGGAAGGTTCTTACTGAGAGACTGGTTGATGTAACAGGGAATAAAGTTAGTAAGGAGCAGGGAGGGTTCAGAAAGGGTAGAGGATGTGTGAACCAGATATTTGCATTAAAATCAATAGTAGAGAAATATATTGGGAAGGGTAGGAAGTTGTATGCTGCCTTCATGGACTTGGAGAAGGCATATGATAGGGTTGATAGGAAAGCTATGTCAGAGGTGTTAAGAATTTATGGTGTTGGGGGGTCTTTGCTGAAAGGCATTGAGGCCTTCTATGCAGGTGCAAAAGCATGTGTACGGGTAGAGGATGATCTAAGTGAGAGTTTTAATATTGGTGTAGGGCTGAGACAGGGATGTGTTATGTCACCGTGGCTGTTCAATATATATATGGATGGTTGTATGAGAGAGATGAAAGCCAAAGTGAATGGTCTGGGGGTGAAGCTGAGGCTGAATGAAGCAAATTGGTCCTTGGCAGCAAGTTTATTTGCGGGTGACACTGTGTTGATGGCTGAGAGTGAAAGGGAATTACAGAGAGTGGTGGACGAATTTCAGTCTGTGTGTAAATGAAGGAAACTGAAGGTGAATGTTGGTAAAAGCAAAGTGATGGTATTTGAGAGAGCAGAAACTGAAGTGATTGACTTTGCTACACCTTACAGAGTGGGAGTACCAACTGGGACGAAGTGTGAGATAACTCTGAGGGGTGAGACCCTATCTTGGAAATGGGGCATTTGCGGAAGAAATGCCATAGAAGAAAATAGTCTTAGAATAGTCTAAATTAGTGGGTTATGAAGGTAGAAAAACCGTATGCAATAACGGTAATTCTTTCAATATTTACCCTCCATTGTTCAAGGTTTGATGTTAACTCCCGGGATATTCGAGAGAACCACAAATTCCTTCTCTTGGTCAGCAGTTTCTTATGTGCTTCTCCTTGGTTTTTTATCACCTTTGGGATCTGAAAGAAGGACTAACCAGGAAGTTTGTCTGTATTTGAACCACCCACCATGAAACAAAGCCGTGGCATCCTTAAATATCCCCTTAAAGGAGGTCAAAAACTCGTCTAAATGAATCAACTGTGATAGAGGAAACCACTTCCTTCTGTTTGTTTACAAAGAGCAAGTTGAAGCAACTACCAACATGGTAGTGCCGTGACGTCATGTGAGAACATCTAATAATGGGAAAGAAAACATGTGTGTGTCATACTTGAAGGTAGTACATATATTGTTTGTTATTTATTATTATTATTAAATTGATTGTTATTATTGTTATTATTATTATTATTGTTATTATTATTATTATTATTATTATTGTTATTATTATTATTATTATTGTTATTATTATTATTACTATTATTATTATTATTATTATTATTTATTTATTTTTTGTTAGGGGATATATACAATCCATCTTATTTAAAGGAAGTTGTAAATCTTTTGAGTAAATTGAAGGGTGGGCTAGAAGCTGATTCCTCCACACCAACCCATGAAATAAATCACCTCAATAAGTTATTAATAAAGGATCTGATGTTTTGTGATCTATTTTGTAGGATCAGTAGACTCAAAATGAATGTCTCAAATTTTTTTTATTTCTGTCTCACCTTATGTTTCTTTCTTATCAAATCATCGACCTGACCCCATTACTATTACACAGAAAATTGGAGATAAACGAGTCCTTCAAATATTGCCACGAAACACACACACACACACACCTATATGGAAGGATCTTGTTTCATGGTATGGTCAGGAGGAATCAGAAGACTCCAATTTTCATACACGATCACAAGGTCCTTCAGGGGAGATTTTTTTTTGTCTGTGATTCCTCCAAACTATGCCACGAAACAACTGATTCACCATTAGTACCATTGAGGGCATCTGTTTTCTGACATAGTTAGGAGGAACCAGTAGCCTTCCAATTTGCCAACTAGACAGTCTCCTTAATTAAGGGGGTAGTACACTGTGGGTAAATCTGGAACAATTGATTCCTCCAAAGTATTCCAAACGAGAGGCCACCATTAATTTTGTTAATATGGCCATGTTTCCTAATATATTTTAAAGGAATCACTGTGTTCTAATGTACATACCAAACGTATACTACCCTGTTAAGAGACCCTGTGATGTAGTCAGATAATTTGGAGGTAAATGGGTCCTTTAAATATTGTCACGAAACACCACCTATATGGAAGGAGCTTGTTTCGTGGCATAGTCAGGAGGAATCAGAAGCCTCCAATTCTCATACACAATCACAGGGTCCTTAAGAGGGTATAATCTCTCTTGGGTGCATTGGGGTCGAGTCGTGAAGAAAAAGTGGGTCGATTCCAGAGTAGGGTAACATGCTCATATTTATTTATTTGCTTGGGAATGTGTCTGATGGTTGGGACTTTATGATGTTAAAGTTATCGGTGGTCACAACTTGCTCACAGATGAATGAGGCCATTTTCTTTTTACTGTATCCCTTGTGCAGTTCGTGTTAAAATCAATTTCCTCTCTTCAACTGTCCTTCCATTCCTCACTTTAACTGTCTCTCATTTCCTTTTATTATTTATTAATTTCCTTTCGTGTTCTCCCTTTTGTTATTCATTAAGATGTGCTTTGATTATGTTCATCATCCTTTAATTCTGTTCTTCAATCCGTTGCAGTTGCCTTGGTGTTGTGGACGCGGGCTGGGTCGGTGTTGGGCGTGAGTGGATGGGGCAACATTGACGTGGGCAGTGATGGGCGTACTCTGCAAGTGGTGAGGGCGGGCACCCACAATGCAGACGATTACACATGCACAGCCAACAACCAAGCAGGAGTCATTGATATCCCCGTCACTCTCAATGTTCTTGGTAAAGTATTAGAAGGATAACAATTCCCAAAAACTATACTATGCCAGAAAACTGGAAGAATCAATAGCCTATACTAATAATATTCTCCAACATGAACTTATCCCCTTACTACACTATGAGTTTTCTTTATGTACAGCCATGCTCAGTAGTAGTGCAACACATTACCATACAACAGCCTCAAAATATAATGTCTCTGCTTCCCTTACCCCTACCTCCAGTACCACCAGTGATTGCCTGGAAGAAAAGTAGAGTGATGGGCAGTGTGGGCGTGGGTGAGGGAGGGAGGACATGCTGCTCTCAAGTGTCACTGACCCCCACCAGACACTGGGAAAACAAGTGTGGTTGGTTGGGAAGCTAACAAACCAATACCACTGTGGAATCAACCCATAGTGTTGACAGTGATGTGGTACTGGTACAATAACTCCATCATACCGGTACCATGCCATCGTATACACCATGGATATATTCTTGCATACAACCCCAAGTACTACTGCACACACTCAATGGTTTGCTTTCAATCACCCGAGAAAGGATTTTTATTGTGATTGTACATTTTCCTGCAAAGCATGACTACACACACACACACACACACAATCTTAGAAAGTTTCCTGTCTCTATTAATATAACATTTTTATTAATTATCCATCATCATTCTTGACCAATAACTTCATAACTAGTGTAGGTCATGTTTTTAATAATGTTTCACTTTCATATTATATTCTCGGTGCAACTTCTCTTTCTCTCGCACCAATATTTTTGTACCTCCTCTCTTTCCATTTATTCTCTACCTTCTCTTTCTTTATTTTGTTTCCTTTTTCATTCTTGACTATGTGTTAACCCCATTCCTTTCCATTCCCCCGCTCCCTCTCGCATTTTCTGTGTAGCTCCTCCTTCTCCTCCTCCATTATCATCATCATCATCATCTTTTCCCCTCCTTCATACATTAGGATATTTTTATCTCTATGTCAGGTGGTAGGAGGTGGAGAGTGTCTGGTGATTGCTGGGACTGGTGTATGGGACTCTGGTGTGGGTAGAGGTCATGGCACCACCCAGGATTAACACCACTGTCTTCAACCCTGGTTAGTCTCTCATCATTTTGGTATTGCACACCTGTCTTTATATACTGTATATAGTTATGAATTCAAACATATTGAGTACATTCCGTCACTATATGTGTAGTACTGTATGTTTAAAGTGTTAATAAAATGACATGTAGGAGAACACAAACAAACCATATTCTATACAGTAACTAAAATTGTCTAAACTTTGATTGATATGTCAGGTGGAGTTGAATTTGGAGGTTGTGGTGTTTCACAAGTCAGCCCCACAGACACCACAACTCTTGGCACCACTATCATACTCCCCTGCCCTGTTACAGGTATAATAAGCTTTACATACAAACACACTACATTCCCTGTTACAGGTATAATACACTTTACATACAAACACACAACATTTTATCCTCTAGGGAAATATGCATTAATTGTAAATATTTGCCATGTGAAATGTGGAAATCATGAAATATATATGTGTAGCATTCCTGACACAGCCTAAAGGATAGGCAACCTTGTCTGCATTGTTGCTTTGTCAAAATAAATTACACTGTAAAGCTTAAGGACAGTTGTTGTTGTTGTTGTTGTTGAAGTTCCTCAAGCTGTCTGGCCGAGCAGCCCCGAGCTCCTGAGGAAGGTCATGGCCTGAACCGGGCTTTCCCACAGTGCCCTCAGAGAGTGTATGTTGTGTTGTTGGCGAGTGTGGTTGTGTGTGTTGCAGTCTTCAATAATCTGTTTAATAGAATGGGGTGCTTAAGGACAGTACAATATAACAGTACACATTGTTATACAGGTTCTCCACCACCTCAGTGGCTGTGGTACTGTGGCACACAGGCTCTGGTGTCAACAGCTTGACAAGTGGTGGGTGGAGGGGGACGTGATCTGACACTAGTGGGTATCAGTGGTCGTGACGCTGGGACATATGTGTGTCTGGCCGTCAATCCAGCAGGAGAACCACAACTCACTACAACCCTTATTATTATTGGTTGGTTAAGACAGTAGACAGTTACCAGATGTTATATTTCCCACGGGTCTACCGTTCAGAAAGACTGGATTATTGTTGTCATCATCTGGATTGAATTTTCCTACTGACATTCCTGTTGACTTTAACAAGGTCGTCCAGAGATTGAGGGTGACAGTAATGGAAGGAGGAAGGGCAGAACTTGAGTGTTGTGTGAAGCGGCCTCCCTCTACACTCAGTACCTGAACATCCACTGTGTCACCACACCGCTACAACATCACCTGGACCAAGGTATGAGTCTGTCTCACCAAGCTTAAAATCAGTTCAGCAGTGAATTTTTGTCAATGAATTCCTGGTTCTGTTTAGGTGGTTTTCTTTGTTTTTGTTATATATATTTTGTTTTATTCTATTTATAAATTTTCCAATAGTTGACTCACATAGGAACAAAGCTCTTCATTTTGTTTCCATTTTATTTCTAAATGGGCCTTGCAATAAATGTTCATTGTTGTAACAAATAAAAGTATATTTGTACTAATTGTAAGGTGCAGTCTTTTATATTAGCTTTATGTAACATTAAAAACTATATTGTATCACCAATTTTCTCTTCACAGTCTGGCCAAGAACTGCTGAGACACCCTCAGTCTGTACCCATTCTTTCCAAGCAAACATTGCAAGGTAGTCGATGGGAGGAAGAAGATTTTCCCACACTCTCTGACAGCCCAACAGTTCATGACGTTACACACTCTGAAAACAGAACCTCCCTGGAGAACAGATATGAAGACATCAATTCCTTTGATAACTACAACAACGTTTATGACTACACTTATGAGTACCCAGTATCTGCATTAACCCCACCAGACCGGGAAGGAGAACAGAGGAGGAGCAATACAGGATGGTACAGTATCTCCAAGGACAGGACACAATTGACTCTACCTCGTGTCACCAGAACAGAAGAGGGACTATACAGCTGTGAGATCACCAAACAGGCTGGGTCTACTAGGAGAATCTTCAGGGTGGATGCTCTCGCTCAATAACAGTGAACTCGATTAGTCTTATAAATCTAGATATATATATAATTAAATGCATTCCTTTTGCGTATCTGAATTTTTTCACCTAAATAAATCTTGGTTATGTCTAGACTGCTGGATTTTAAGCCTATGAACTACAACATTGATCTATAGACATTTCAAAGTTATAAAGTGAAATAATAATGTTTGCATGTAGTGTAATGATTTTTCTTTAATCTTTTCCTTAGTGAGCCAACCAACAGGCCCATTTCACACTTATTCAGTATAGATGCTGTTTTGTGGTATAGTTTAGGAGTTATAGTAAATGAGTATCATCCTTACAGGTGTGTGACCTACAGTAGTCTTCAACCTACACATGATTCTCTCCAACACAATAAAAATGAAAGAGTATCAAGAGGACCCAGAGATGCTGCCTTACCTCATGTACACAATAGGTAAGAAGGATTGATTGATTGATTGATATTAGGTGTCACAACAGCGAGGTCATATAACGCCAGAAAAAGGTGATAGAGAGGCGAGACAGCAAGCAGGAGGGAAATAGAAAGAAAATAGGGACAGTTGAAGAATTAAAAGCAAGTGGCTGGGGGGACCGAAAGGGTGCCAAAACCCTTAAAGTATTGCCCACATCACTAATTCAGGCAATACCCACCTACGGGGATTGGTTAGAAGGGACTTAATTATATAGATGAAGAGAAAAATTACTGTGGAAGAAATTTAGAAAGTACAGTAAACCCTTGATGTAACAAACCTCACTTTAACAAAATTTGGATATAACGACCTTGGCCAACAACAAATCCTAAATATTCTACTTGTGCATGGCAAAATTAACTCTTTAACAAATTTATAGTTAAATTTGCAGTGTTTAACCTTTGAAATATTTGTTTCATCAATTGTATATGATGCTCCCATGTCAATATAGACTTCACAATGTTTTATATCACCTAGAACTTCATTTACTACTCTTTGTAAAATACTTCCACTGTTTTTCATTGCAAACTGCATGACTTTAGTATTGGTATAAATTGTTGGGTGTTACAAAAGCTGTAATTTCCCTTGATCACTCTATCAAACCAACCTGCCAGTAACCTTTCAGTAAGTCCAACTTACTTACATAATTAGCCTTCACTATGTTATCTAAACAGTCATCTACTCTCGGTATGGAATAAGATTCTGCTTTAGTTATTGCATTTACTTTTCTGAAATGTGTATAAAATCTATAAATACTATTAGGTTTGTGAATCAGTATACAGGGAGAACTCCAAGGACTATTACTTCTCTTAATCAAATCATTCTGTAACCTATACATACCATTAGGTTTGTGAATCAGTATACAGGGAGAACTCCAAGGACTATTACTTCTCTTAATCAAATCATTCTGAAACCTATACATACCATTAGGTTTGTGAATCAGTATACAGGGAGAACTCCAAGGACTATTACTTCTCTTAATCAAATCATTCTGAAACCTATACATACCATTAGGTTTGTGAATCAGTATACAGAGAGAACTCCAAGGACTATTACTTCTCTTAATCAAATCATTCTATAACATATATTTAATCTCTTCTTGCTTTATCTTTTGCTTACTTGGGTTTAACCTATATGGATGTTATTTAATGGGAAAGTTGTTTTCCAACTCTACGTCATGAAGAGTAACAGTGGATCTTTTAGGTACGTCAGAGAATGTTTTTATTATCATACAATATATTAGACACGTCTTACTGTTTCTGTTTATCTAGGTGTGGTAGTTTAATTTCTATTATTATACAATATATTAGACACTTCTTCCTGTTTCTGTTTATCTAGGTGTGATAGTTTAATTTCTATCATTATATAATATATTAGACACTTCTTCCTGTTTCTGTTTATCTAGGTGTTATAGTTTAATTTCTATCATTATATAATATATTAGACACTTCTTCCTGTTTCTGTTTATCTAGGTGTGATAGTTTAATTTCTATATTGGCCAATATCTCAGAATTTTTAAGGTATTTTATGTCACCCTTACTCAGCTTGTCTTTACCACCATCACTCATATCTGTATTTACAAAACAACACAAGCCCTGTCCAGAAGTGTTTACCTTTAGTATGTCATGCCCTTCATCCATACTTTCATACTTCTTAATCATGTTAACATGACACAACTGTTTCTTTTTCCTCCTACCAGGAATTTCTACAACATAATTTACTTCTCCAACTTTCTTCACTACTGTACATGGACCTACATATCTAGCTTTTAAAGGATTAAAACTAGCACTTTATCCCCCTTCTGTAATGTTCTTACCCTTGCCTTTTTGTCATACCAAGTCTGCATAACACACTGTGCATCCTTCAAGTTGCCAGCTGTTAATTCTCTAATTTGCAATAATCTATTCTGGAAGGTGGTCATGTGTGAGATTAATCCTATATCTTTTTGAATCTTTTATCCACATCTCCTTTAACATTCTCACAGGTCCTCTAACTGTATGGCAATAAACCAACTCAAAGAGGCTAAAACCTAAACTTCCCTTCAAGCAAATAATGTCCCATTCACGACTAGTTTCCTTACAAAATATCCTGAGGTTATTTTTCATTGACTGGTGCCATCACTCTAGCACCCCTTAATTAAGACTGAGGATGATATGCACTAGAGAGCTGATACAAAATACCTAATTCATTTGCTAAGTGTTTAAATTTCAGTGATGTGAAATTACTTCCTTGATCTGATTGTATGATCTCTACAAAAAAAATAGATTAATTCCCTGACAACATTGTTGGTGTTAATGCTTCTCAATGGTATTGCTTGTGGAAATGTCATTGAAGCTCAGTGACATCATAGTCAGTAAATAATTGTGACCTGCCTTTGTCCTAGATAGAGATCCTAATACAGTCAATCAACACCTTACTAAAAGGATCAATATAATACAGTGGAACTATTTTCTCCCCACAAATTCCTACAACTGTTGTATCACAACCTGTATAAGAGTGTACAGTTGGAGAACAAAGTATCTGGACACTGTTGACGGCTTCTGGTAACAATGTCAGTGATAAACAAGATAGTAATAGACAAAATTTATTCATTATTACAGAATGATAACTAATATTGGGTGATGTCGACCAACCACAGACAGTGAAATAAAAGTTATCCTTCAATTCATAAATACTTTCTCTCATTGATGTGTTTACTTTTGGGGATGTTGCCAGAAGCTGCCAACAGTGTTCACATACATTATTCCCCAACTGTACATTATCACCTAACACTTTCCTCTTTATCAATCTTTGACAGCATCGTCTGTCTCTCAATATAATTATATTTGTCTCGTTTCCATCTACAGACACCTTTCCCTCTGTAATGAATGAAGTAATACCTGGAATTTTCTCTTCTAACAAGGATTTCTGTAGTACAACCCCAAGATTACCTTTATCCTCATGCTTAGTAGTTATTCCTATAAAGTTCCTATTTTAACAATTGAAAGCTCTGTACCCAAAACCACCAACCACACTTAAAGCATTTTACACTGTCCCCATGTCTTATATTACTAACATTTCCTGTATTATACTGACCTTGCTGTTGCTGTGAATTATACCTTTGGGTTTGTTCAGGCACTTTTGTCCTATCTATCAGTAAGTAAGTATATTAACTTACCCTCCACAGGATAGAAAGGAGTTTAGGCTAACCCTCCTTTTATAAGCTCAACACTTCCCAAAATGATGGTTGGCTGATGGATCCGAGAGGAAAATTAAAACAAAACTTAATAACAACACTTATATTAATTAATAACCTTAACACTTAGTATCTGCCCTTCACCAAATCACTTCACTTCCAGTATTAATATGTGTTTACTTTATCTCACTCCCTATGATGAGAAGTAAATTAATCAGCTATCTCCTCTTGGTAGGGTTAACACACTCATCAAGGTTTGTCCATCAGTCCTCAATACTGGATGGCTGACACAGGGTTAAGTTTACCATTATTACACACACCATCCTGGGACCCATAGGTGGGTATTGCCTACATTAGTGATGAGGGCAATACTTTAAGAGTTTTGGCACCCCTTCGGCTCCAGCCACTAGCTTTTAGTTTTTCAACTGTCCCTCTTTTCATTTTATTTCTTTCCTGCTTGCTGTCTCACCTCTCTATCACCGTTTTCTGGCGCTATATGACCTCGCTGTTGCGGTGCCTAATAACAATCAATCAATCAATACACCGTCCTGGATTACACTTCACCGAACCAGCTCAAATTCTGCCAATATTCCGCTAAATTCTCTAACCAAATACCGCTTATAAACCGCCAAACTCAAAATCAATTTAATTTCCCCTAACTAATGACAGAATTTTATAGTTTTTAACTCTCTGTCACAAGAATTACCAAATATTCTATCTTTCACTCACATACACCCCTTCACTACTCACACACATACACCTTCTCACTCACACACATACACCTTCTCACTCACACACATACACCTTCTCACTCACACACATACACCTTCTCACTCACACACATACACCTCACTCACACACATACACCTTCTCACTCACACACACATACACCTCCTCACTCACACACACATACACCTCACTCACACACATACACCTTCTCACTCACACACATACACCTCCTCACTCACACACATACACCTCCTCACTGACACACACATACACCTTCTCACTCACACATACATCTCCTCACACACACACACATACACCTTCTCACTCACAAACATACACCTCACTTACAAACATACACCTCACTCACACACATACACCTTCTCACTCACACACATACACCTCCACACTCACACACATACACCTTCTCACTCACACACATACACCTCACTCACACACATACACCTTCTCACTCACACACATACACCTCCTCACTCACACACACATACACCTCACTCACACACATACACCTTCTCACTCACACACATACACCTCACTCACACACATACACCTTCTCACTCACACACATACACCTCCTCACTCACACACATACACCTCCTCACTCACACACACATACACCTTCTCACTCACACATACATCTCCTCACACACACACACATACACCTCACTCACAAACATACACCTCACTCACACACATACACCTCCTCACTCACACACATACACCTCCACACTCACACACATACACCTCTACTGTCTTCAATGCAATGTGTTAAGGAAACTTAATGAAACAACTCAAATTTCTCGCACAGGAGTTAAACTATAATAGGTTGAAAATATTATAGGCCCACAGCATAACTGAATTATTAAATTCCTTATTATAAAGTGATAAATCAGTGAAGAGAGAGAGAGAGAGAGAGAGAGAGAGAGAGAGAGAGAGAGAGAGAGAGAAGGTGGGGGCTGCTGGCACACTGTTGTGATTTTGAGGGCAACATATTCGTCAAAAACTGTCATACAACAGTACAGATATCTCACTTTTATACTGAGTTAATATATTTCCTGGCATAGTTTTGAAGAATCAAATTACTAGCCCTCCAATTTACCAAATATTAATGTTCAGCAGATTATTAAGGTGAGGTGAAATGAGGTATTTCCAGAGTATGGAAGGGCAATGAGTGGTGTGGTAGGTATGGCAGGCGAACCCTCCAAATTTCCTGCTAAACCGCCATTGGTAAACTATTCCGTGGAGTAGAGAGAGAGACCGCCAAATCTAGTGGGAAAACCACCAACCTGGGAACCCTGTGATTAATACCATTAATTATCACCTTACCTTACGACAATACTGGACGGCAGGTCTTTTCAGTCCTCTAAGTCCAGGTCTTCAATATCCATAATTATGTTGTGGTCAGGGGTGGTCATTAATGCCTCTTCAAATTCATACTTCACTGGCTGATTTTTCCAAAATTTATCCAATCTTTTTTCAAAAGCCAGTACACTCTCTGCTTCTATAACTTGATTTGGGAGACTATTTCACACATCCATCACCCTCAAAGTAAAGAACATCTGTCGTTGCTTGGTCCTACTACATCCCTTAGCCAGTTTCATACAATTTCCACGGGTTGGTCCCATGTTCCTCTCCAGGTGTAAATTTACATCTTTATCATATTCTCCTTTCAGGATTTTAAAAACTTCTACCATGTCACCTCTCAATCATCGATAGCTCATTGACGGAACGCCAAGAGCTTTTAGCCTTACAGGATAGCTGAGCTGATTTAAATCTGGTACCATTTTCGATTATCATTGAAGGACATTTTCTGTTGCCTTGATATCCTTCTTTTTAGAAGGTCACCATACAGACTGTATATTCTGTATATTTTGGAAGTTGTTTAGGTCACCTTGCAATATTTCTCTATCCCTCTGTGTCCTGATACATCTGCATATTTTTGTGTCATCGGTGAACAAATATACACTGGATTCCACTTGTTCAGTGAGATCATTAATAAATACAACAAAAAGTAGCGGTCCCAATACACTTCCTTGTGGAATTCTGCTTACAACATCAGTCCAACTTGAATAATGCCCATTTATGAGGACACGTTGCTTTCTTCCAGTTAAAAATGATTCAATTCACTTGTGAACCTTTCCTCTAATACCATAATTGGCCAACCTGTTCATAAGTCACTGATGAGGCACTTTATCATATGCATTTTGAAAATCCATATATATCATATCCACCTCTCCTCTAGAGTCAAGAATTTCTATAATCTCGTCCACCACTTGTAGCATCTGGAGTACAGTTGTTCTACCTGATATAAATCAGTACATGCTTTGTTGATAAGAGTCCTTTTTCCATTATATGCTTTAATACATGTTCATGCAGTACTGATTCACACAGTTTACATACTACACTTGTTAAGCTCACATGGCGATAATTGTTTACTTCTGTTTTATCCCCCTTCTTAAATATCACACTGACATTCGCTAGCTTCCAATCAATAGGTAGTATTCCTTCACTTAGAGATGTATTAAATAGGTCAGTCAGGACCTCACACAATTCCTCCTTCAACTCTTTTAACACTCTTGGATGAATATTATCTGGTCCTGGGAACTTATCTATTCTCAATCTTTGAAGATATCTTTTGACTTTATCAATTGTTACCAGGAAATTGGCCATTGAGTCTGACATTATCATTCATTGGTTCAGGTAAATTTTCCCCGCTAGGTTCATTGGTAAATACAGAGAAGAATTTTTTGTTTAATACCTGGGCTTTTTCTCTATCTGATTTTACAATTTTTACTTCGCCGTTTACTTCTGTCTTAATATCACCAATGCCTATAAAAGTCTTAATCCTGCTCTTGACATCTCCAGAACTTTTTCGGATTACACTTCAGTTGCTTAGTTATATCCTGTTCTTCTGGATTCTTCGCGTCAAGTTTCTGACCTTGTTACGCTGTCTTGTAAACTTTCTGTATTTCTCAGAATCCTTCGTTTCAATATATCTTTGCCAACATTGATTTTTCTTTCTTATCTCTTCTCTTGTTTTATGATCCAATGGTGCGTTACACTTTACAGCTTGACCCTCAGCTCCACATTATTTAATTGGGACACGTTTACCAATTATTTCATTAATTTTCCCCTTGAATAAGTTCCACTTTTCCTCTATGCCCTGTATACTTTTAAAATGGTCCCTCCATTCCTGAAAGATCTCTTTCATGGCTTCATAATCAGCTCTATCGTATAAGAATATCTCCCTCCTTGTAGCGTTCTTTTTAACATTTATATTGTACTTAAAATCTATCACACTATGATCACTCCTACCCAGTGGAGATGACAGTTTCAAGCTATCAACCATTCCCATCTCACTGGACAAGACCAAATCTAGTAATGTTGGGCTAGTGCTTCCTCTCGCTCTAGTTGGAACAAGTACATGCTGGTACATAAATACAACTCTCAGTGCTTCAATAAATTTGAATTGCTCACTACCCACACTGCCAGTAGTGGTCCAATTACTCCAATTAATATTTGAATAATTAAAATCTCCTGTGATCAGGATATGACTAGTGTTACTCTCATAGGCTACAAGTAGCAATGCTCTCAATTTATCACTATTCTCAGGTACACTATTTGGACTGTGATAGATGCATCCTATAAGTAATTTATCCCCTTTATCTAATACTATTTCAACCCAAACAGATTTCAGTTTTATATCCCTAGCTTTAAATTGTACTCTGGTATATATTATTATTTCTCTACCATCCCCTTCTATATTTGAATGTATGTCATAATCATTAACTTTAAATTCCGTTTCCATTACTTGAAATCTTGAGTTTTTAGGTTTTATTTCATTAATCATAATTATATCTGGGGCTTTATATGCATGATTTATTCTAAAAACTAACTCTGACATCTTATTTAATAGTGCATCCACATTTGTATACCAACATGACAAATAACTTCTACTTCCCCTATTACCTAACTTAGTATTAGAGACATATGTTACACCATTACAAATACTTACATTACATTACATGCTTACTTAGGCCTCTGTAGGTTTGTATATTTTTCTTATTACCATATTCTCTGGTGGACCTCTGACACGGTACAAAAAATTACCTCACCTGTCATTGGATTCCATTTCTTTCGCCTTCATGACTATAACTTTTTTGCATGTTCCCCCTGATGATGAGTGAGATCATGTTGTTATTCCACCCTAACTGTGTGTGTTATTTCTGTTGTAGTCTTACCTTGTTATATGTTGTAAACCCTTGAGAACAACAGGTGTGTGTGTGTATGTGTGTGTGTGTGTGTGTGTGTTTGGAGGCTTCTGATTCCTCCTAACCATGCCACAAAATAAACTCCTTCCATATAGGTGTGTGTGTGTGTGTGTGTGTGTGTGTTAGAGAGAGTGGGAGGGAGAATGTGTTTTGAGGCTTCTGATTCCTCCTGACTCAACTACACATTTAATTCAGTATTGAGTAAATGTTTTTCAAGAAACTCTTCATATCAATATATTTTGCACTTCTCTGTAGGTATGTATTGGTTACTCTCTGGGTGTTGTGTGAAGCAATTTAACACACACATTCTTTTAATACCTGCTCAGTAAATCACCTTTTATATATAGTAAACCGTTGATATAAGATGAAGGAATTTAACACATAATTATATTCTCTTAACACCTGCTTAGTAAAACAAATACACACACACATTCTTTTAACACCTTAGTAAATCACCTTTTATATATAGTAAACCGTTGATATTAAGATAAATGAATTTAACACACACATTCATTTAACACCTGCTTAGTAAATCACCTTTTATATACAGTAAACCATTGATATTAAATTTAACACACATTCATTTAACACCTGCTTAGTAAATCACCTTCTATATACAGTAAACCAATGATGTTAAGATGAAGGAATTTAAAACATAATTATATTCTTGTAACACCTGTGTTCTGGGGGCAAGAAAGACTTTACTTACTCCAGACATGTGACAGTAGATGAACGTGGTGGCTGGCGACTGGTTGTGGTTGTGGTTGTAGTCTTTGTCTTTGTTGTCTTTTTAGTCTCTTCGGAGTTTGATTTTAATTATATGGTTTTTCTATAACTATATGGTGTAGGAGATGTAGCAAGCTTCTGTAGTTTACACACTTTATTGATAACCCGAGTGAGTACAGTTTCACAAATATGTTTGGGTTTAGTTAAACTTGAGGGCTAACTTTACAGAGAGATTATATGCTAAAGTAACCTGTTAAGGATATGTTTATCATTAGCTAACTGAGGCTGGAGGAGCGAGAAAAGGGCGTCGCTTGGTAGGTCACATGACCTATGTCGTCACTATCTGCTAACGTGTTAATGGTTCTCACAGTGAGCTAGGGTCTTGTACCCAACGTGTTTAAGCTTATGTTAGCAGTTTCAAGGCATCATGCGATGTGTGACTCACTCTTGTAAGTGAGTATAAGTGATTATAAGTAGCCTCTTAAATGTAGGTTTAACTGGAACAATGCTCGGCCACTACCATCCTTCGCCCTCGAAGGAATATTACATATATACATAATATATATATTATTATTTTAATACATGCAATCTGTAAATAGTTTTATTTTATTATGTCTACAGATAATAATGATTATAACATGTACAATATATATTATTGTAAAATACATCCTATCTAAATGTGTAGGAGTGTGTAACTAACCTATACATTTGTATCCTCATTACCTTCTGACACTAAGCCTTGTCTCTGATGTTCGCGAGCCGATAATTGTCGGTACCGAGTGTACACCTTCCCTATACACCAGCTAAACACAATAGTACAAACAATCAACGTTAGTGCAGGTATGATGTGTAGAGGGAATACAACTTCTCTTGAGAGATGTACAGGTAACAAATCATCCAATGTTGAGGTAAACTCTGAGTCATTTAAATACTGAAGGAATTTGATTTTGTCTGAAACAATAGTGATTTTATCTAAAGAGATGTTTGCTACAAGGTTAAGTGATTGTAACTCTGTAGAAAGTGTAGACACAAATGCTTTATGGTGATGAGTAGGTAAGTTAAGGAAATGTTCATTCCTAATCTCACAATGGTCTGGTGCCATATAATAACCATCCACCCAAATGTGTTGGACTTTACCATTGCAAATTAATGTCACACTTGTTCTTTTTTGGAAATAGTAGTAGTGGTTAGTACCGAAGTGCTCATGGTAGGAAGTATTATTACTTACAGTTTTGAAAGTACAGTAAGATGTTGGGAGAGTTGATTCAGGAATTATGAATGAAAGTTCACACTGTGCCTTGTTTGCTAAACTGAAGGTAAACATATACGCAGGACATACATACAAGTGTAAGTATGAAGTGAGACAGTCATCCAATGAATGTTTTTCTAAGGTGTCTATGGCAGTATAATCCTCAGATGCGACTATGTACTGACGTGACTTATCAACAACCAGCAGGGTATTCTTTACTCTAATTGGAAAAGGTCGTAATTCCCGAATATTAAATGACGTTTTTTACTTAAAAGGAATATTTACTAAGATACTTGACTCAGTTATAATTGATCCAATGATGGAGTAATAATATTCCACGTCAGATATGGTAAGTATAGGGGTTAGCTTATAAGTATTTATAGCGATTTCCACTGCTGCCTGCAACTGCAGGTCACTTATTACTAATTCATTTAAATCATTTAGTTCCTTAACAGCTATCTCAATGGCTGCTATGTACTCACTAATTAATTGGATTTGTTCAAGGTTGGGTATTATTCCAATTAATTGGTTTACCACAAAAGTCAATTGGTTAGTTGTTTCTATTATTTCATGAGTTTTCTGTTTTAAGTGTTGGAGAGCCTCGTAGGTTTGAATAACTATTCTATTCTGTTGTCCCAGGGCAATGGTTACTTCTCCTAATTTCTTTCCTAATGCAGTTACATCGTTGGCCATTGCTGTGCCAAACAATTGTTTACTTAACAGTCCCATGAAATTGAAAAGGTCACGTCTCTGATGACGAGCATGGGCAGATTGCCTCACCTTATGTGGTTCTTCAGGAAATGATAACTTCATATTATGTATTATTGTTACTAGCCTATCTACCCTGTTAGTTTGTAACTGTAGAGTCATTTTTACAGGTCTAGTATTATTATAGAAGTAGGCTAGAAGTGGTTTAGTTTTAACATCAGAGCTAGCATTCATATCCTGGTTGTTATGAAAATTATTTACTTGTGTTGTGACAGCTTCTACATGTCTGTGTAATTCTGATACATGCTGTCCAAGGTTATAGATTATCTCTGGCATATCAAGCAATCCGTGAACTTCCAGTTGTACAGTAACTAAATCTTCCACTATCAAGACTTTTCCTCTATGTTCAACCAAAGCACCTGTCTTCAGTACTTGGGCTGGAACTGCTGTTTGTTGGGCAAGTGTAACAAGCGCTGTGCCCAGCAAAAACAGTGATAGAGTCTTGTTCCCCATCTGAAATAAATGTCATTATTTAGTTTGTTTTGCAGACCTAAGTTTTTGTCTGTATGTATTTTTTTTACTTGATGTGGGAGTGGAGTTTATTATTTCTTGTGATTGTGTTGTGTGTGTTATAGGTGGTTCATTTAAGTTTATCTTTTTACACCTATCCACATGTACTATTTCTACCTTCCCCGTTTTTATATCCTTTATTTTTATTTTATTTCCATGGGCCATGTCAATTATTTCATATGGACCAACAAACTTTGGAGTTAACTTTGATACTCTTTCTGGGGATTTTACCATGACATTCTCCCCTACAGCAACATCTATCTTCACAGCTTGAGTATGTTGTTTGATCATCATCTCCTGCCTGCTACCTTCTAGGTGTTTCCTGACTTCCTTATGGATGTTATTAAACACTTGTAGTTGTCTAATGGAATAGTCATCCATATTATATGCTGGAGGAGAATTTCCAGTTATTATGTCATATGGAAGTCTTTTGTCTGTTCCATATATGATATAATACGGGGACTTGCCCACTGATGAATTTATGGAACCGTTAATGGAGGCAGCTGTAAAGGATATCCAGTCTTCCCATGAGCCTTGCATAGGATTAGCCACATGTCGCAAAACTTCAAGTATCTTACGATTTGCTCTTTCTGTGAGACCGTTGCTGGCTGGATGATATGCTGTAATAAAAGTTTGTTTTATATGATATTGATCACATATGTTATGTAACAAATTATTAGTAAATTCTTTACCATTGTCTGTTAGTATCAACTTAGGAGTGGTGTACTGGCAAAGTAAATTTGTTACAAGTTTGTGTGCAACCTCTTCTGCTGTTTTTGTCTGCAAAGGAGTAATGACTACATAACGTGAGAAATGGTCTACACATACAAGGCAATATTTGGAGCCTTGATGACTCATTGGTAAGCTTAGAATATCTATACCAACAACATCCCATGGTTGTTCAGGTATTGGGTAATTTAAAATAGGGGCTGGGCCCATTGTATTACCTTTATGAGCATGACATGATTCACAATTCTTGATATGTTTCTCCACGTCTGCACGGAGAGTGAACCAATAATATTTTTGTCTAGTTTCCGCTATACAGCGATCTCTTCCCGGATGTCCGGCTTGTGGATGATTATGCATAAGTGTTAGTACAGTCTTAATTAATGTATCAGAGACTACCACTTGTGAAGAAATGTTAGTTTGTTTCTCAAGCTGCCTGAACAAAATGTCATCTATTACCTCAAACTGTGTTAGTGGGATGGGTAACTGGTAGGTTAGTCTCGTCACCTGAACCCAAAGCATAAATGACCCGGGACCAAAATTTGTCTTTCTTTTGTTCAGTTTTAACAAGTTCCACATTGAAGTCTACATCACTATAAGTGGGAATAACAGCAGCAGCTGATACATTGCGAGATAAAGCATCTGCAACTCTATTAAAACGCCCAGGAAGATATTTTATTGTAGGCTGAAATTCTGAGATTGTTAGATACCATCTGGCTAACTGACCTATCAAATTTTTACCATGGAAGAGACCACAAACAGGTTGATGATCTGTATATATGGTGATAGGATACCCCAGAATTATTTCCCTGAAGGTCTTTAAGCCCAAACTACCGCCATAGCCTCTAGGTTCATGATGCTATATTTCTTCTCTGCATCGTTCACCACACGACTGGCATATGTGCAAACTTTGCAACTACCGTCAGTGGTATGCTGCATAAGCACTGCACCTAGGCCATCATTTGATGCATCCGTACAGAGAGAAAACGGAAGGTTATAGTTTGGGTAACTTAGGATAGGAGCAGTTGTAAGCTTAAGTTTTAACTGATCAAAACTGTCTTACTCTGCTTGTGACCACTTAAATTCGATATTTTTCTTTAGGAGTCTAGTTAGTGGGCTGGCTATTTTAGCAAAATTCATTATGAATGACCTGTAGTATGAACATAATCCAAGGAAACTCCTTATTTGCTTTACTGTAGTAGGTTCAGGGAATTCCTTTACTACTTTAATCTTGGAATCCAAAGTGTGAATTCCTTTACTATTTACTTTATGACCCAAAAATTCTATTTCAGCCATAAGGAATGTACATTTTGACAGTTTAACCTTTAATCCAACATCCTGCAGTCGTTGTAAGACTCTGTCTAGTTTTTGTAGGTGTGAATTTACATCAGGGCTGACAATAATTAAGTCATCTAAGTATGCAACAACAACTTGAGTCATGTCGCTGAAAATAGTATTTATCATCCTTTGGAATGTTAAGGGGGCATTGGATAATCCAAAGGGCATTCTTATAAATTGCCAATGACCATTAGGGGTGCTAAAAGCTGTAATAGGTTTGAATTGGTCATCTAATTCTACTTGCCAATAACCACTAATTAGGTCAAGACTAGTAAAGACTCCGTTATTTTCCCCAATCTCCATGAGGATATCTTTAAGTACAGGTAATGGGTACCTATCCTTGACAGTTTTCTCATATATCTTCCTAAAATCAATAACAGGATGGAAATCACCTGTTTTCTTAGTCACTAAGAATAATGGGCTGTTATAAGGACTGTTTGAAGGCTCAATGATTCCTTCTGCTGACATATCATCCACCATTTTATTCATTATTTGTCTTTGACTATGAGGTAATCTGTAAGCTTTCACATATACTGGATCTGTGTCAGTTAATTTTATGTGATGCTTAACTAGTGTTGTTTTCCCCAAACGCTCACCAGGTAAGGCAACAGCCGACCTGTGATTTGCTAATATGTGTAAAAGCTGTGTGCAATGTAAAGGAAAATCATTTACTTGTACATGCTCACATAATTCATTAGTAGTTTGCCTAAGTTGTAATTCATCAACAATGTGTATGTTGGCTAAGGGAGGAGATTCTTTTTCCATCTGTATTGGTTTAAGAAACACAAGAAAGTCACCTATGCAAGTACCTGGTTTAATGTTCACTGCCAGATCAACCTTGATAAAAATTAGAGCTTCGATGAAGTTGTCTTTTTGAATCAGAGAAAATATGGATTCCATACCGACATTATTTATTTTACATGTTTCACTTAAGGATATGATTTGATTTCCTTCATAGTTATCACCTTTCACTTGCACCTTTATGATAGCAAACCCCTTACTTGGTAAATGTACCATACTTTTGACAGTAACCTGCCAGTCTTACTTGTTTGTCACTTTCTTCCGAGCGCGTGCCTGCACTCACAGCTGTGGCCTTGTGACTCATAGGACAACATGGGTACACTCGCCCTTGAAAGATAATTGACTGGAGTGAGATTGCAATGTCAAGGTTATGCTCTGTCAATTCTTTTAAACCCAAGAGTTCAGTTGGTAAACTGAAATTTTCACAGATATAAAAGATGCATTTTAGTCACGGACTATTTTGTGAAAGTGTAATAGGAAATTGTATCATTCCTTTAATGATTAATTTACTACCAGACAAGGCAGTTAAATTTAAATCTGATGGTTGGATAGTCCATCGTTTCTACGGGTTTCCTTCTAACAGCCGTTTAAGTGTTACTTCAGAAAGGAAGGAGACACAAGCTCCTGTATCCATAGCTAATGAGATATTTGTATTCCCTATGTTACAAGGAAGTGAAAGAACATCCACTTTACCCAAAGCAGCAACAAGTATATTTATTTGATTGGGTGCGATTAATTTGAAGTTTTTTTTTTTTTTTTTTTTTAAATCGTCACCAGTATTTGCACGTCTGCTATTTACTTCATCTCTGGCATTCAATGTTACTCTACATTTATCTGTGTTATGTGTTACACTGTTATGAATAATGCAGAACTTATTACTTGGCTTGTCACTTTCACTTACTCCCTTACTATTATCCTTACTTTTGACATTTGAGTGACTATTCTTATTAAAGTAACACTTCTCTGGGCTGTGTCCATATTTTCTACAGATTTTACAATAAGGCTTCTTCTTCGTGCTCTGTGGTGTGAAGTTTGTAGTGTGTTGTGTTCGTGAAGTGCTTGGGTGAGTGTTTGTGTCAGTGATCACAGCGACAGGTAGGGCTCTAGGTACATTTAGAGGTTCTTTTTGACTAACCTTTGCTGCATATTTGACCAATCTGTCACTAGGTTTATATTCTATTTTAGCAGCTTCAAGCCTGGATTCCTCTGTTAAAAGTAAAGCATACTGTATGTACTCAATTAGCTTGTACACATTGTTCCCTGTCATGTTACCCTGTGCGTTCAACCACTCTGACCCTGTTAAGAGTTGTTTAGCATCGCTAATGGTTGAACCTGCTAATGCTAGAGCCTTACTTGAGTTCGCTGTTCCACAATTACTCACCGACCTCCTAGCCATTCTGTGTACACAGGCTAGTGGACCGCCAAACTGCCCCCCACCGAAAACATCTATCAGGTCTTCACTAAACTGCTTAAAATTATTTAGATTATCTGGATCGGTGAAGGCAGTTGCAGTCAGCAATGTACTAGCATGAGAATCTGGTTTAATGTGTCCACGTACGAACCTTATTTTTCCTTTGTCATCTGTAATTCCTGCAGTAAGCATATTATCTTCACAAACCCTTAGAAAAGTATGGATATTATAGTTAACATCTTCCCCAGTGAATCCTTTACAGTATGTGCTTGAGGCAAGACATTAATGGTAGGTGAAGTGGTAGTGTTAGTTGTCGTTGTCGTTGATGTAGTGTTAGTGTTATAGTCAACCACTAGGAAACTGGCCGTTTAGGTGGGGTCGAATTGGGGATATCCCCCCATGCAGTGCTGCCAAATTTGGTTTTCCAACCCATATCACTCTATCAAAAATCACACCAAAATGGCAACGTTTTCGTACAGTGGTGCACTGATTCTATAAATATAGTCTTTAAATGGTGAGAGCGAGGTCAGGAAATTAATGAGGTCAGTCAGGTCACTTCTCCTTTAGACTCCACAATGGAAGGAAGAACACGTACCCCTGCTCACCACCCACACTGGCTCCATAGTCGTGAGATGGAAATCATTTTCTACGTAAATTTCATATTTTGCAGAAGAAAATGTTCACCACGTACAAAATCCTATCAAGTCTTCCTTCTACACGCACACACACACAAGTCCTAGCCCTTCACTACTTACACCTGCCATTAATCCTTACATTCAACGGAGTCCTGACCTCACCCTACCCGGCGCCCTCCCTCCCCTCCCCCCAACACACACACACACACACACACAAGGGAGGCAAAAGGAAGGGGTATGTACAAATTATGAATAAATGTACAAATAGTAAACAGACGTAAAAATAATAATAAAAAAATGGATAATAATTCAGAAGCACATCACTATGCAGAGGGACAAACAGACACATAAAATACAGATGAAGAAAGAGTAGGCTAAGGGGGGGAGGGAGGAGATTCATGTGAAGGACTGCTAATTTACTGCCCTGGGCCCTGGGTAATCCCATTCTGACAGACCCGATGTGGCAGTGCTGTTTGGAGCGGCTGCCCCACCTACAGCCGCCAGTTTCCTTGTGGTTGACTATAGTTGCCATTGTGTATGATGAAGTGTTAGTAGGGAAAGCCGTAGAGTAAGTACGTCCTGAGCGAGTTTTACTGGGTGAAATGTTAGTGGAAACACTAGTAAACAAATCAGTTAGTGAGGTAGATCTAGTAAGAGAAGGAGTATTAGTTGTTACTCTCTTACCTTGTTTATCTATATCCAGTGCAAGAATGTCTTTACTCAAGGGAGAACTTACACTTTCTATAGTACTTACACATAAATTAGTGATTTCTGTTGCATCAACTTAGCTTTCACTACTTTTAGATATTGCTAAACTATGTTTAAGTTTACGAAGTGAATCCAATGCGGTACCGTATTTTCTCTCATTCATTACCTGTCACTCTGCTTGAAGAATAACAAAGGACGCTCTTCTGTTTATATACGTGTAGGCGTACGCATATAATACCCACAATTATGAATACATAGAATGTGTAATGAGGAAATATATTGTTAATACGTTTACATATAATATTATATCCTAATGTGATGATGTTAGGATTGTGTTATATATTTGTAATATATAATTATATGTACCTAGCTACTGACCATGGATCGTTGTTGTGGCGTTGATAATTAATTGGATTGTATTCCAGTACTCCGTGTAGTCCCGATGTGGTACCATTACCAAGCCGTCGTCCTTCCTAGTCGTATGGTTGCACTTAGTTGAGTTTCGCTTTTAATAATCTCGTCTATATGAAGTTTGAAGTTAATCACTTCCCTCAGCTATACTGCATGATTGAGTATAGAAGGTATAGTGGTATAGTGATGTAGTACCAGACCACGCCCACGTCCTTCCTTGTGATGAAGTGTGGTATGGTAGCTGGTGAGTGATGAGTAGAGCGGTGACATAATAACCCCTCCTTGTGTGAAGTGGTAAGTTCGATGACGTCACCACTGTCTGCTACAGTGGGCTCGAGAGTGGCTAGAGTTTTGTTTTGAGTTGTGATTGCTGAGTTAGCTGTTCACACTCTCCTCTCCTCTCTCTCTCTCTCTCTCTCTCTCTCTCTCTCTCTCTCTCTCTCTCTCTCTTATTTCTCTTTTTTAACCCTTTTATTACTTTGTTTATTTCTCAGTTATCACTTGCTTTTT
>JAWQEG010000540.1:165000-207500 GCA_033782935.1 Petrolisthes cinctipes
TCATCACTTTTGCAGAAACACCACATCACCACAACCTTTTCCTCTCCCACTCCATATCAAACACACACCACATCTCACCAAATAAAGTCCCACAATTAGCCTACTCCCACACTCAAATATAATTAATGTCCTTCCCCCACACCTCTCTCATCTCATTGCCACAGTTTCCCCACAAGTCCTCCCCACCTTCCACAATATTACAACAACCATTATGTCAACAGTCTTTAAGGGGAGGTTCTCTTGTTGGTAAATTGGAAGGCTACTGATTCCTCCTTACTACACCAGAAAACAGACACCCTCAGTGGTACTAATAGGAGATCTGTTTTGTGGTATAGTTTGGAGAAGTCAGAGACCTTCCAATTCATAAACAAAAGAATCTCCCATTAAATGACAGAAATTAGACTCAGTGTAAAATATTTCCTGTGAACATACTGGCAGGGTGATGGCCACATGGGGTGGAGGTTGGTTCTGGAGGCAGTGGAGGAAAAGTTGTCCATTATCTAGGCTCAGTCTGGAGTAGTTGTAGTTGTTCTGGTTCTCTTGTATTCCAAACACTTCACCAGCCTCTACCTTCTTCCTAATATCTGGCTTCATCTGTTTAAGTTCTTCAAACTAAAGAGAAAAGGAAAACAATTGTGTTGTGATAATACATGATGAAACGGTCAATACACATAATAATGTTTTAGGGTACAAATAATACAGTTCAAACTGTGGACAAGGGACTGATTGATATTAGGTGCCGTACCAGTGAGGTCATATGGCGCCCGAGAAAGGTAATTAAGAGGTGGGACAGTAAGCACAAAATGTAACAGTTGACAAAAAAAAGTGACAGTTGGAGAAGTGAAAGCCCCTTTTAGTGGCCTTTTACGATAAGCTGGGATACAGAGGAGGTATTTGTCACCTCCTACCCAAGAGAGTGAACAAAAGAAGTATTTTATCAGTGAACAGAGTGACTGGTGTAACAAAATATGTACAAGGAGTCAGATGTGACAATATTGGTAGTGAGGTGGGTCAGTATAAGTAGTGAGGTGGTACAGTATAAGTAGTGAGGTGGGTCAGTATAAGTAGTAAGGTGGTACAGTATAAGTAGTAAGGTGGTACAGTATAAGTAGTAAGGTGGTACAGTATAAGTAGTAAGGTGGTACAGTATAAGTAGTGAGATAAATAGTGCATTGTAATATTATATCAGAACATTAACAACATACATGTATAGCTTGGATTTCTACGAGGATCTGAACTTTGTCCATAAGAGGTAGAGTAAAGTCACTCAGTTGGTTAGTGTGTTCTGTAGCACCAGCCTCATCATCAACCATCATCAAGGCCATCTTTGTTACATCACGAACCTGTTGATATAAAAATATTGTTGTTTTAACTCTGTGTAAGTTGGAAGCTTTAATAGTGAATGAATGGCCTGTGTTTGGCCAGAAAGACCTTGTAGTTACAAGTTACAAGGAGATAGACATAAGGGACAGTAAGTAAGAAGGAATATAAAGAAATGGAGGGACAGTTGAAGAAATAAAAATAAATACATTGTGTTATAAGACAATCAAAGTGATTATATAAATAACAACATAAGGAAAACTCACACTGGTACACTAAGTATATTGGTCAATACACTTGTATTTTACCATTATAGGTTTTCTACACTGGGTCTTATTACACAAATGACATAGAAACAAAGGTACAAAAGAAAATCAGAACCTTACATTTGTAATTAACAAAGTTCAAATAAAGAGTATCACTTAAACCCTGAACAGTAAAGAGGGAGTGAAAACATTTAATCACTCTTCTACAGGCTGACTTTTTAATGGCTTAGTAAAGTTGCAAATTGTCCATTAATAATTATATATATAATTGACATTAATATTGAACAATATTAAATGACTGATGCAATTATTATTACAGAAACTTTAAGATCATCTTCTGATTGACTCTAACGAATTAATGGTTAATAAAAGCATGTTCTCAATTAGGATTACCTAATAATAACAGTACTAAAATATTTATCAATGCCGATATTATTGATGATGAGGTTGTTGTGCTAAAACACATACATTTTGGGAAGGTGAGGTAATATATGGATGGTTCTAAGGGGGTAGTACAGTGTTGGTAAATTTGTAGCAACTAATTACTCCAAATTATTCCAAGCACCAGACCAACATTATTTTTGTTAATCTAGTGCTGTTTCCTGGTATACTTTGAAGGAATCAAGGTGTTCCAATGTACCAATTGTATACTGTCTCCTTAACAGCACCAGTATTAGAGACCTAATGTATGGATGGTGTATAATATGTATGAAATTATAGTAGTTATGTAAATTTATGTATGACTTAACAGCAATTATGTAAATCTATGTATGACTTGACAACAGTTATGTAAACCTATGTATGACTTGACAGCTGTTTTGTATATATTAATAAGAGTTCATTATGAAGTAAGAGCTGACCATTTTTACAACACTGAGTGTATAAAGGTTGAGGATGGATATAAATACCTTCTTACTGGTGGTGACTGTTTTGACATCTGGGAAGAGTTCTTGGTACTTCTTCTTCCAGTCTTTATCCTCGTCCATGCAGTGGAAAGCTTGATTGATGACTTGGACCACCTCCTCCTCTTTGGTGATGCCCTGGATCCTCCTTTGAGTAGCCTTCACCTGTTCCACTATTTCTCTTCCTTTTCCTACGAGGTTCTTTACCCTACTGACTTCCTGGTCCAGATGGTCCACGGCAGACTGGTTTTGTGTCATTAGTTCATTCATTTTCTCCATTTCTTTTTGGTGCTGTTTTTTCCAATTGGTCAGCTGTCTCCAATACTGTTCCAGCTGCCCCTTTTTATCTTCCTGGTCGTCCACTAAACTATCCATATTCTTACTCTGCTCCTCCAAAAAGTTCTTCAGTGAAGGTTTGATGGTGGTAAATGTGGCACCTGCTGGAGTACCAGTTGATGGTGACAGTCCTTTAGTTGTGTTTTGGGAGGGTTTAGCTAAAGTCAGTGATTTAAGGTGCTTTATTAAATCCTCAATGGTATAGCTGATTGGTACATTTTCGACTGTGGTGTTTTTGTATGTTATTTGACAGCTGGGACATGTCAAGTTATTTGTTTCTGACACTTTTCTTAAGCAGGAAGTGCAGAAGGTGTGACCACAGGGGAGTGTGCGTGGTCGGCGCTCTGTGTCATCAAACAGAGTGAAGCAAACACCACACTCAGCTGGGTTGTTCTGTGGTGGAAACATGTCATTGATTAGAACCAGTTTTACATACAACTCACTAAATAGAATACAGTACACACAGGTCAACAAACTGACTTAAGAGTTTAAAGTACACATTACTTTATGGGTTAATAATGCAAAACAACACTCCACTTTCTAATTAATTTCCAGCTTTGTATTCCTTGTGGATATTATATTATAACACATATATTATAAAAAGTTACCTGTGGAAAACCTCCATCATTGCCTTCAGCCCCTGGAGCTGTAGGTTCCTGTTTGATACCTGTGTCTTTGGTGTCCATACCTGAGGGAGGAAGGTGGTTACATTCTTGGCAGTTCACATGTTACAGAAATAGAAAACAGTGGATGGTATATATGAAGAAAATTCAAAGTTCAGGATGACTGACACCACACATACAACACAATAATTCCTCTCTCCCTTCCTATTATATTCAGAATGACTAAGACCACTCAATGGAAAAGAGTGGATGGTATGTATGAAGAGAATTCAAAGTCAGTCTGATTAACAACACACATACATCACACAACTCCTCCTTCCCTTATTATTATATTTAGAATGACTAAGAACACAACCAGCATCCAAAGGAATATAAGTAACATAAAGACACAACAATGAACACTTTTATATTGCCACATTAAGTTCAACAGAAGATAACAAAAGTCACTCTGTCCAACTTCACATTAATATGTCATTAAATATGTTCTTTATCTCAACTGTTTGATCATGTACTATATTCACTCTATCGAAAGACTTTCCCTCCTTCAATAGGTTTGTGTAACAATATTATTTGGATATGGACAAGTTCTTTATTCTTTCATTTTCCTGGTACTACAACTAGTGGTTACTTTTCCCCTTGTTATAACTTTATATATAAACAAACGTGGTTATTATTGAGATACACACCACCTAAACCAAACCTGTGTGATATAAACACTGTCATCTTAAGTTAAAGTTGGGACAAACTAACAATCTCAATAGGCCACGACCCCTTTCCCGTCAGCGCCGTGGATAACAGAATATGTTCTCGTACCGGTCTCGATGCCGCCACTTGACATCCCCAAATTTTTTCGCGATTCATCGTCGAAGAAAACCGTTACAAACCTATCGTACCTCTATCGGTGTACATTCCTGTGATTGTCATGTGGCACTCATTGTATTCGTTGCATGGTCGTTGTATTCATGGCTGCCCAAAAACTGTACGACAATCCAGATAATAGTACAATAACCGGGCAAAAGCCAAACGATGATGGAATGATAACATAACAAACCTACCACAACAATAACACAATATACCGTGGTCAATCACAATTGCAAATCGAGTCTTGGACGATAATAACACGATAATAAGTCGATAAAGGTACAACAACACTGCAACAAGTGGCCGGTTTATTGTTTAATGGCCTCGTAGGTGTCCGGAACAAGCTTGGAGATGAAATTGGCCCTGTAACGCTCCTTTTATTTTTATTCAATGGATCTCTTTGAGTTACCCCTTTTTATTTTTTCTTGTCCATCCTCGAGTTGAAGTCATGGCCGAAGAAAAAGAAAACGTGATAGTAGTTATTACTGGAAATGTATAATATTTGTATATATATATAATATAGACATGTTAGTTATTATAATAGGTAGGAAATTAATTATGTGTATGTATTTTGGGAAATGGGTTGATCATTTCGACGTGGTAATAATCATGATGTAATAAGTAATGAGTATTGCATCAGCTTATATGGAATTCAAACGAGTATAGTGTAGTCTTTAAAACAATGTATGTTTTTCCTGATTAGCATAATGGGTAGTTAACTAACCTCCGAGACCACTTACCTGACTCACCCTATCTCCTATCTTATTTTAAAAACTCACTACAAAAGTAATTAGCAGTCCCAGAGGGTTATTGACGAAGTAATTTAATTGTTCCAATATTTCGTTGAGCGTGGGGAGAGCCCATTCTCTCTCCGGCTCCCTCTTCGACAGGTACAGTTGAAAACAGTCTGTGTTAACTATAATAATTAGTGTACTTAAAGTGCTAATAATGTTCCATAACTAAAGAGTAAGTGTCTAATAAGTGCTTGATGTATTAAAATTAATAATTTGTCCTGTGATGACAGTGATAAATTAAGATCCATTCTCTCTCCGGCTCCCTCTTCGACAGGTGGTGTTCTGTGGTCCACGAGGTTCTAGTCAAAGATATCTGGGAAAGTTAATTCTTAGTGGTAGTTTCGATATCCATATTATGGTTCGGGGTACATTGCCCACCATGAGTGGTTATTTCTCTGTTATTTTCTTTGTCATTCTTTGATTAATTTATTTTCTTGTACATGTGTTCTGGGTAGGATTAAGTTTAATTCTAAGTTTACGGTTTGGGGTACATTGCCCGCCGTGAGTGGTTATTTCTCTGTGATTAATTTATATGTGATTTTCTGTGCCATTCTTTGATTAATTTATTTTCTTGTACATGTGTTCTTGGTAGGATTAAGTTTAATTCTAAGTATAGTTCTGATTCTAATTCTAAGTATAGTTCTGATTCTAATTCTAAGTATAGTTCTGATTCTATTTCTAAGTATAGTTATAAGGTTGATTCTGGTCATCATTGTTCTTATTTTTTTTTTATGAGCTAATTCCAAGCTAAGTTCCGCATAATTATCATTTAGTAGATTCTTATTTAATATCGTGTGTGTGTGTAGAATAAATTCCTTGAGAAAACTCTAAAGACATCATAGTATATTTGCCCCCATTCCTGTATCATTCTCGATTCTCCTACCGCCTGGCCGGGACGAGGAAAGCTTAAAAAGATCCCAATATTATTTTTTTTTGTGTTAACGCTCGTTAAATATCCATATATTTTCGAGTCGTTACAGCCCCCACACGGAAATTCAGAGCCATGCTTTTGTAGGCCTCCCCTGTGGCCATGAAGCACAGTGTAATGGCCAAACGTTGCCCTGGTTCCAATGCCTTCCTCCAAGTTTGTGTCCTGGCTACTTATTCGAGGTGTAATTCACTGCAATATTTCGTTGAAGATGGCGTGGTCGACCCGCAGGTAATATCTGTAGGAATCAAGGTCATGTTCTTGGAGGTGTGGCAGAAGTTGGTGGTAGTGGCCATACTGTTCCCTCTGCTCAATCCAAGACCTAACAAATCACCTTCCTCTCTTGCTTCTTATTTTGTTGTTGGTCAATGTTGAGCAGGTGGGTTAAATAAAGTTGAATCTTGAGGTTGTTGATCAGCAGACTATTTATTTCAAGTTCATCCGTGTAGTATTCATCGATGTCCTACTGGGGAGGCGTAGGAAGGGCAATGTGGCCAGGCATGTCCTGCAGAGGGGGCATGGGAAGGGCCATGTTGCATGGGATGCAATGCTGTGACGTCGGTGGATGCTGCTGTGGAACTGTGATGGCCAGGTGTGGGCCCACAATTTACATACAGGTGTGAATTCCGGAAATAATGGTTGTGTCGCGCTCGTGTTTGTCGGGCGGCATTCGTGTAATTCGTTCAGTTGTCGTCCTGTGGTTGTCTGTTGTCATTGAACAGCATACTGTTATTGATGTACCTTCGAGTAACATCTTATCTTTATCGTGTGGGTCATGTGGCCATCGTGTTAGTGTCGTACTGGAATTATCAAAAGTGATTGATAGCAACACGGTATATCGTCAGATGGTTGTCCTATACTCGTTGTAATCTTAATAATATCGTGTGCCCATCTCACAGCTGTTGTGAGCCATGGGATTCATCGGTTATCATGCAAAAAGTGCAAATCATGCTCAATCGTGCGGCGTTCGCCTCTCATCGTGCTGTGTGTGATGCGGGCTTCAGGCATTATTACATGTCCTTGACTCCCCTTTGTTACATAGGCCTGGCAGACTGCCTGCATCTCCTCCAACAGCCAGTAAGGCACTAGCACGTGTCCTTGACTCCCATTTGTTACATAGGCCTGGCAGACTGCTTGCATCTCCTCCAGCAGCCAGTAAGGCACTAGCACATGTCCTTGACTCCCCTTTGTTACATAGGCCTGGCAGACTGCCTGCATCTCCTCCAACAGCCAGTAAGGCACTAGCACGTGTCCTTGACTCCCATTTGTTACATAGGCCTGGCAGACTGATTCCCGCCTTGTACCGTTACACATAATTTCAAACATAATTAATCTAATATATAAAGTTTTTGAACTCTGATGTCGTTATCAGTGTAATGAATGACACATGAGGAACTGAAATATGAGTTGCTAAAAACTGTTAAAACAATAAGGAAGCCCTTATGTTTCTACCTGGGTGAACAGACTCCAGAATACAAGGTACAGTTTATTGGTAATACAAGGAAACGCAGTACATGTAGGTATAGGGAAGGCCAGCCTGTTGTGGAGGGTCAGTAGTTGCAGTGGAGAGTCTGTAGTTGTGTAGAGCAGGAACACCACGTGTGATCGAAGCGGGAACACGTGAGTATGCAAGTGTGTGACGACGGCAAGAGCAGGGCTGGTCCTTCTTGTACTGTAGCTAGCAGGATAGTCTCTTGTCTGGCCGTAGCGCAGCCCTTTTATTCAGGTGACTACCTGCACCGGATGTAGTGTTGTCACGTGACCCAGCACATCCACAGGTGTGCTGCACCCAGATGATTCATACCTGGGACAAGGAGTGGAGGCTAGCGCTGGGGTCCCAAGGGGGGATTAAGCCACGACAGGGGAAGGGATTAGCGTATCCGCCAGACCGTGGGATGGCTGAGGCTGAGGAGTGCACAAAGGAATAAGGAGTAGTGCACAAGCACATGGCACCACTACACTGTAAACTTGTGATGAAGCAAAAATTAGTAATTAGTGTACTCGAGGGGAGGTGGCCAAGTGGTTAGTGTTCTGGACTCGTAACCTGGAGGTCGGGAGATCGATCCTCTCAGGTGAGGGCCTGAGAATATTTACTCTTCCGATTTGAGTTTGAGGCACTAACTATAAGGCCACCGAACGTCGTAAAACACCCTCACTGGTACTATAACAGCTGCAGTATTTGGGAATTACCCTCACTTCCCTCCCTCTGTGGTTGGGTACCAGTTCGGAAGTCGTGACATGTGTGTGTGTGAGTAGCAGTTGATCTGGGCCACGGTAACAGGCTTGATGAAGCCTATGTCCAGTGTCGAAAGATATAATAAAAAAAAAATATATATATATATATATATAGTCATTAATTATCGATCGTATTACAGATACCGCTGCCAGCCATATGAGTACAGTCTGGAGGGGGCATGGCCTATTGAGATTGTTAGTTTGTCCCAACTCAAGTAGCCACCACCCAGATGGTACAACTTGGCTTATGTACCCTGTATATAATATATACATTATAACTAACCTAACATCACCTACTCTTAAATATATGTATATGAATAACTTACCTTAAACTTCAGTGGAATAGACTTGAAGCAACTGCTTTGAGGAAGTGTTGAACCACAGTAAGACAGTCTGGATGGACACAACAAGAGATATATTGTTTTAATAATGACAGACTACAGCAACTGACATAATAATCATATAACATACAAGAATAATTACTATATACATCTTAATGAGTTTCCCACCCGATGATCAAACTTGGGAACTTTGGATATGAGACCCAGGCACTACCACTGCACCATACATCATTGTGTGTTTATATGGATTGATTTCATACAGTAACTCATGACACTGAAGAAAATATTAACTGCAGAATATCTTTTTGGTAGAGTGGAGGGCAATTGATTCTTCCAAACAATCCCAGGCAATAAATCACCTCAGTGTTTCTAATAAAGAATCTGTTTCATATAATAGTTTGAAAGATTCAGTAGGACTCCTATTTATCATCAGAAGTTGTTTCCTCTAAATGCATCTTGTCCTGCTTGTAACCCACCAATGATGGAAGAGGTAACATCTGTGTAATATCAGTACACCTCGGTCTCATATAGAACGTCTTCACATAGAACGATTCTTGTATAGAACGAGCGACCAAAATATTATCTTACAATTATTTTACAAAACGTTTGCATCCGTATAGAATGGGTGGCGAAAATAAGTGAGGCAAATCCGAGGAGTTCTTTTTCAAAACGAGCAAAATCATAATGAACGTGCCAGGAAATTATATCACTGGCATCTGCGCAATGTGGGTGAGTGTGTTCCCGCCACTTCTCCCGCTCCTTCCCCCTACCCTCAGTCTCCATTCACCCTAGCCTGTGTTGTGTGTGACTCGCTCGTTTTTAGTGATTACGAGTTAACCACCAGCTTCAACACTCAGTCATGCCAGGTCGTGCATTTACTAAACGGAAGGCCATATCCTTCGATATAAAGAAGGAAGTTATTTCTCGGAAAGAGAAAGGAGGAGGAAACAACTGTGTATGGTTAATAAAAGAAAACAAACGATGATCACGCGCTATCTCCCTCCTACCACCCCCACCACCATGGATGTCACCGACTCATCTCGGTCATATGAGTCACCTATGAAAACCTTAATACGAATTGTAATATGCGTTTTACATACATCCCTGTAGGATTAAGGCAAGAAAAACCTTAAAAAGTATTTTATGTTAATTTCAGGGACAATTTTGGTGATTGATTGACCAATTGTAATTTTTCCCATAGGTTACGTGTATCACATAGAACGATTTCACATAAAACAACATCTTCTATCGACCTATTGGACGTTCTATATGAGACCGAGGTGTATCTACATTAGTTTACCAAAGTTCTCAACACTGTTTAAGGCTACTCACACTTGGCTGAATTGATCAATGAACTCACACGAATTGGGAACTGAAATAACTACACACAATAATCCTGGTTGTATGTAAGAAACACACACAGCATTCACAGGTTATATATTGCTGAAACAACCCTGTTGCTATGTGCATATTAAAAATATGGGTCATACTGGCAAACTACTGTCTGGCTATGTGTGGATTATTCCCATAACCACGGGTGACAACATAATTCAACACCAATATATATATATATATATATATATATATATATATATTGCGACTCTGACTCCGACTCCTAGAAATTTTAAGGTAACGACTCCCACTCCAACTCCCCCCCCCCTTCCAGCCCCTCCCCTTCACGAGTAGGCTACAGTACTGTGCCAGCCATAAGTTCATATTATCACAAATTAGTTCACATAATATTGTATAATAAGTACCATCTCATATTTTATTAAAGGCAGCAACGCACAACTTAAAACAATAACATTATAATTGAACGTGAAAACATTAGACAACAAATTATTTGAGCTACTCATATGCTCACCGAGACTTGTCTACCACCAAATGCTTTCACAGCAAGAAATTTTGGATATACCGGTATTACACGGTTAAATTGGTTAGGCTTAACGTAAGGTTAAATTATTCACATCACATTGTTTTTCATTATCTACCTGCTGTAATCACCAAATAAATAATAATTAATTATAAATAAGCCTACTGGGGTCTGTCCACTATGGCAGTTCAAGGTAGAGTGGTGAGTGGTGACTGGTGAGGAGCCAAGCATTAGTGATGTCACTTAACAAATTGTAAAATTTAATATCCTTGTAAGCGAACCCCCACAAAATATGTCCACAGTGACTTTGGTTTGTTGCGACCCTCCCCAACCAACCACACTTGTCAGTCTTAGGGCCTATTCCACAATGGCTTTGGTTTGTTATGATCCTCCCCAACCAACCACACTTGTCAGTCTTAGGGCCTATTCCACAATGACTTTGGTTTGTTATGATCCTCCCCAACCAACCACACTTGTCAGTCTTAGGGCCTATTCCACAATGACTTTGGTTTGTTATGATCCTCCCCAACCAACCACACTTGTCAGTCTTAGGGCCTATTCCACAATGACTTTGGTTTGTTATGATCCTCCTCAACCAACCACACTTGTCAGTCTTAGGGCCTATTCCACAATGACTTTGGTTTGTTATGATCCTCCCCGACCAACCACACTTGTCAATCTTAGGGCCTATTCCACAATGACTTTGGTTTGTTATGATCCTCCCCAACCAACCACACTTGTCAGTCTTAGGGCCTATTCCACAGTGACTTTGGTTTGTTATGATCCTCCCCAACCAACCACACTTGTCAGTCTTAGGGCCTATTCCACAGTGACTTTGGTTTGTTATGATCCTCCCCAATAAACCACACTTGTCAGTCTTAGGGCCTATTCCACAATGACTTTGGTTTGTTATGATCCTCCTCAACCAACCACACTTGTCAGTCTTAGGACCTATTCCACAATGACTTTGGTTTGTTATGATCCTCCCCAACCAACCACACTTGTCAGTCTTAGGGCCTATTTCACAATGACTTTGGTTTGTTATGATCCTCCCCAACCAACCACACTTGTCAGTCTTAGGGCCTATTTCACAATGACTTTGGTTTGTTATGATCCTCCCCAACCAACCACACTTGTCAGTCTTAGGGCCTATTCCACAGTGACTTTGGTTTGTTATGATCCTCCCCAACCAACCACACTTGTCAGTCTTAGGGCCTATTCCACAATGACTTTGGTTTGTTATGATCCTCCCCAATAAACGACACTTGTCAGTCTTAGGGCCTATTCCACAGTGACTTTGGTTTGTTATGATCCTCCCCAACCAACCACACTTGTCAGTCTTAGGGCCTATTCCACAATGACTTTGGTTTGTTATGATCCTCCCCAACCAACCACACTTGTCAGTCTTAGGGCCTATTCCACAGTGACTTTGGTTTGTTATGATCCTCCCCGACCAACCACACTTGTCAGTCTTAGGGCCTATTCCACAATGACTTTGGTTTGTTATGATCCTCCCCAACCAACCACACTTGTCAGTCTTAGGGCCTATTCCACAGTGACTTTGGTTTGTTATGATCCTCCCCAACCAACCACACTTGTCAGTCTTAGGGCCTATTCCACAATGACTTTGGTTTGTTATGATCCTCCCCAATAAACGACACTTGTCAGTCTTAGGGCCTATTCCACAGTGACTTTGGTTTGTTATGATCCTCCCCAACCAACCACACTTGTCAGTCTTAGGGCCTATTCCACAATGACTTTGGTTTGTTATGATCCTCCCCAACCAACCACACTTGTCAGTCTTAGGGCCTATTCCACAATGACTTTGGTTTGTTATGATCCTTCCCAATAAACCACACTTGTCAGTCTTAGGGCCTATTCCACAGTGACTTTGGTTTGTTATGATCCTCCCCAACCAACCACACTTGTCAGTCTTAGGGCCTATTCCACAATGACTTTGGTTTGTTATGATCCTCCCCAACCAACCACACTTGTCAGTCTTAGGGCCTATTCCACAATGACTTTGGTTTGTTATGATCCTTCCCAATAAACCACACTTGTCAGTCTTAGGGCCTATTCCACAGTGACTTTGGTTTGTTATGATCCTCCCCAACCAACCACACTTGTCAGTCTTAGGGCCTATTCCACAGTGACTTTGGTTTGTTGTGACCTTCCCCAACCAACCACACTTGTCAGTCTTAATTATATCTAACAAACTCAGTCTCCAGGTAGTTCCTTATTACCAAACTTTGATAGTGGAGTCATCCAATAATTCACTCAGGAGTCATTTACACACTTCAGTTTCTTTTGTTAGGGAGCTTACAAACCAAAACAAACCACTGTGGAACCAGCATCACATCCACATGGATTGTTTTAGTAAGAATGGTTGCCAAGACATATTTCATAAACAAAACAATTAACAATATATTTAAGGTTAATATTACTCACCAATTAATTGATTGAAGATGAACAATGATCACTCTAGTCCTGGAAGACCTTGTAGACTACGATGAAACACACTGACTGTAGGTTTGAGGTAACATAACCATTATTATAATATATACTTTCCTTTGAACCTTTTATCATTTTACAAGAAGTAAGTAGATATTGTATTAATGATAAACATTGTCTATAATTTAACCACATGGGAATATTATAACTTGGTTTATAATAAATAATAAACACCAACCTTCTTTCTAGACTCCCGTGTGGTAGTTTGATACACTGCAAGCCCAAGGACAAAACACAAGTCTCTCAGAATGGAGTTCTAAAATTACCTTAGATTATGAGGAATTTTTTTTAGATTCCCTCAGATTTCAATTACTTCACAATTATTATATTAATGGGTTATTTGTTATCTTTCCTTATAATCAAATATTTGTGATTATTTTCTAATGAGATATTATAGTAAATACAAGTGACAAGTTTGAAAATGGCACTATATAATATCAGGAAGATGGTATTTTAGAATTACCTTAAAATTATCTTTACCTCAGAATTGTCTTATATGAGGTGAGATTACGCTAATCTGAGGTAATTACCTCACAAATGAGATCCCTGGCTATGACTAAGGTGTGAGTGATAACCCTGGCTAGTTGTCAGTGGGTTATCCCGTCCACTACGTGTCCAATAATGAGTCATAATACAGTCATTGTCAGTCAATATATTACACTAGTTGAGGGGAATTGGATACTTTTAAACCTACAGTAAAATAAGTTAATAATTCTATATACTGTACATATATTGGGCAATTTTTGTTTGGAATTGGATACTTTTGAAGCTACAATATAATTCCCACTACTTTTGTTCAGATGAATCTGGCAACCTTTACCTCAGTGCCAGGCAACAGCTGTTTGGGAACATGACAGTGTTACCAACCATGAGGAATTTTACACAGATTTAGCGAATCTGAAATGTAAATGGGGAAAATTGCTCATAATTTGGGTAATTTTTTGCACTTGATGAAAATTTGTGACAGTAGTAAGGAGATAGTAGAGTGTTGGTATATTAGAACACCTTGATTCCTCCATAATATGCCAAGAAACAGAACCAGGTTAACATATATGTTACTTGGAATAGTTTAGAGGAATAAATTGTTTCAGATTTAACATTACTGTACATATTTTCCATTTAAACATTTAATTTGTACCAAATAAACTGTGATTAACTTATACAATATGTGTTTATAACATTCTAATATAAAATAAATATTACAGTATGATATATATTATAATGTTTTCTACAAAATAGAAGTAAATATAAGATATGGGTATTTGTGGTAAAATTTACCTGTTGATTCATGGAATTATGGAGTAGACGGGTTGGTAACACTGAAGGATGATATCACACCAGTGTTGCCAAATATGGAAAATTGTGTGGAATAGCGGGTTGGTAACCTTGAGGGAGGATATCACACCAGTGTTGCCAAGTATGGTGAATGTTTCTTAGACATATGGAAATTATATAAAGATTGTTCTAGAGTAGAATAAATGGGGAAATTTCTACCAGACGAAATATCAACAAGAAGATAAATATACAATTATCTTTAGGAGTAAACAGGGAATATTTAAGGTAAAAAGAAAAATTATCATGTTAACGTTGGGGAAATATTAACAAGAAGGTAAATATACAAATTATACAAATATACAAGAGTAGAAAAAGAAAAAAAAATGTGAGGTAAAAAGGAAAGTTCTGACGTTAATTAAAGCTGGGTAAATTTCATCCCTGTATTCCTTGAAGCAGACCTGGCAACACTGTATAATGACTTGTCAACAAACTATAAATAGAATAGATTGTTGCTTCACTCTACATTCAAGTACATTGGTTTGTTTACATTGTTTGTTCACTACTACAGTTAAATAATAATAATAATAATAATAATAATAATAATAGTATAATAATAATAATAATAACGGTGACTTTTATTTGTTAATTATCTATTCTATTGACATTTTATATTACGATGGAGGAAAGGAGGGAGGGAGGAAAGAAAGGAGTAGGGGGGAGGGATGGAAAAAAAGGAGTAGGGAGGGAAGGAGAGAGCAAAGAAAGAAGTAGGGAGGGGAGGAAAGAAAGGAGTAGGGGGGAGGGAAGGAGAGAGAGGAAAGACAGGAGGAGGAAGGGAGGGAAGGAGAGAGAGGAAAGACAGGAGTAGGGAGGGAAGGAAAGAAAGGAGTAGGGGGGAGGGATGGAAAGAAAGGAGTAGGGGGGAGGGAAGGAGAGAAAGGAGTAGGGAGGGAAGGAGAGAGCAAAGAAAGAAGTAGGGAGGGGAGGAAAGAAAGGAGTAGGGGGGAGGGAAGGAGAGAGAGGAAAGACAGGAGGAGGAAGGGAGGGAAGGAGAGAGGAAAGAAAGAAACGAAAGAAGGAGAGAGAGATGGAGGGAAAGAAAGAAGGAGGCAGGGAAGGAGAAAGTGATGGAGGGAAAAAAATATAGAGAGAGATAGAGGAAAGGAGAGAACAATGGAGGAAAGGAGAGTGAAAGTGAAATTCTTTTATTATTATTATTATTATGGTAAATTTACAGAAATACTGGGTTCACTATATTGTATATTTTAGTATCATTACCCACTATTTTGGACCATTCTAACACACTTCATGGTATTAGTATAGAAGTACTTCATTCACTATATTGTATATTTTAGTATCATTATTCACTATTTTGGACCATTCTAACACACTTTTCATCTATGGTGTTTCTCTGGGAGATGCCCCGTTTTCGAGATATGCCCCATTTTACAAACATAATTTGGAAATTAGCCTGACTTTACCTAACCTAGACCACAGCAGATTACCGGGACCTAACCTGGGCAAACTACCAGGGCCTAACCTGGGCAAACTACTGGGACCTAACCTGGGCAAACTACCGGGATATAACCGGTGTAAACTATCATTAACTGACCGGGGGCAAATTCCCGGGACATAGCCGGATGTGGTAACACTGTGCGGCCCTAGCCAAAAACACAGTACTTCTGTAACAATACCATTATTATTATTATTATTATTATTATTATTGTGTGTGTAAAATATGATATTAATTTGATATACTGTATTTGGTTGTGAATAACAGTTACTATTTTAATGTTCTGGAATTAGCCAGGGCAAATTTGACCTGACCTAACCTAGTCTAATCAGGACCGGGGCAAACTGCTGGGACCTAACCAGGACAAACTACTGGGACCTAACCAGGACAAACTACCAGGACCTAACCAGAACAAACTACTAGGACCTAACCAGGACAAACTACCACAAGCTAACTGGGAACGGTAAAGTTTAAGAAGAACCACAAACATGGAAAAAATAATTTTGACCAAATTTGTTTTTAATAATCCATTTTTATACGTTGAAATAGAAGTGGTATAGTGCATTATAACCCTATTTAACCCCTCCCTGCCCAAATAGAAGTGGTATAGTGCATTATGACCCAATTTGACACCCCCCACCTCATTATGACCCTGTTTGACCCCCCCCCACCTCATTATAACCCTGTTTGACCCCCAACCACTTCAAGAGACTGGATTGAGGGGTAAAATAAGTTAATAACACATGTATTTATTATTATTTATTTATTTTTATTAGTTAATTTTAGTTATTACATTTATTATTAGTTATTATATTTATATTTGTTATTTCTATCTATCTATCTACTGCTCTGATGCCTCGTTCCCTCCGGGAGCTCCCTCCAAGAGGGTGGCCACGGCTGAAGTGTCTCCAGTTTTCCCTGTTCCAACACTCCCTCCATACTTGTTCCAGCCCTAATCTGTCCCTCATGTTCCTCTCCTTTACATACTCTTCCACTCTGTTCCAACACTCCCTCCTTACTCCCTAATCTGTCCCTCATGTTCCTCTCCTTTACATACTCTTCCACTCTGTTCCAACACTCCCTCCTTACTCCCTACTCTGCCCCTCACGTTTCTCTCCTTTACATACTCTTCCACTCTGTTCCAACACTCCCTCCTTACACCCTACTCTACCCCTTATGTTTCTCTCCTTTACATACTCCTCCATTCTGTTCTGCCATCTAACCGGAGGTCTGCCTCTCACACCAGGTACCAGAACTTCACTTCCATACACCTTCTTTACAAACTCTTCACCTTGTATTCTCTCCACATGTCCAAACCACCTCAATTAATTATTATTTATTTATTTTTATTATATATATTAGTAGTTATTATATTTATTAATAGTTATTATATTTATTAGTTATTATTATTATTATTATTTATTATTAATGATGTAGTTTTCTTATTAGTTATTATTTAATTATTATTTATCAGTTATTATTGGTTAGAGTTAGTCTGACTTGACCTAACCTGGACAGGGACAGACTACCGGGACCTGACCATGGCAAACTACTGGGACCTGACCATGGCAAACTACAGGGACCTGACCATGGCAAACTACTGGGACCTGACCATGGCAAACTACTGGGACCTGACCATGGCAAACTACAGGGACCTAACCATGGCCATCTACCAGGACCTAACCATGGCCATTTACCGGGACCTAACCGGGACAAACTACTGTACTGGGACTAAATTGGACAAATTACTGGGACATAACTGGACAATTTACCGGGAAAGGAAATTACTTACCAAATTTCTTCATATTTAGGTTAGTGTTTATTTTTGCTTTATGAAATTAGTTCCTAGTATTCCTGTGTATTTTAACTATGTTTGATATACCTGTGTATTTTAACTATGTTTGATGTTACTTGTTTGTTATATATTCTATGCCACACTCCACCAGCAGATGGTGCTCCTCAGGGCTTCCCTCAATATTATTTAACACTATAATCACTTTTAATGTTCATATTATCCATGTCGAACCAGAGAACATATGTTTTTAATCTTTTCTTTAAAAATTAACTGCAATTATCACTAATCCGGACATTTCTTAAAAACTACTTAAAAAATATCTTTATATATTCTTTGTAAATACAAAAAAGTATGCATAACAGGTGTCATTTCTCAAATCTTAGCATTATCATGACTGTGCATTAAAAAAAAAAAACCTCCTCATAGAATTGAGTCTGCTACTCGGTATCCGTGTTCTGTGCTACTTTTGATTTTCTGAAGTTCCTCTTGCATAACTGAACAATACTTCACATCATTTGCCACATGCTCAAAATCAGTTTTCTTAATTAAACCTTATACAGCTTATACATTTCCTCTCAGTAGACGTACAATGCCTTGTGTTATGGTTACCAGCACACTTAGCACAGATTGGATCTTCTCCCTTTGCTTTGGCTGAACATTTATGTGTAATATGACCAAACCTTTGACAATGATAACAGACTGTCACCCTATATCTATCCCTCACTGAATAAACACCCCATTCCAATTTGACTTGATCACAATTCTTATGAATCAACTGCCTTATCTCTGGATCACACCTAATAATATAATGTTTGGTACCACCTGTAGCAGGCTTGTCAAAAAGTAGCTCCATTTTAAACTTTACATCAGTGACTCCCTGTAAGTATTCATTCCCATCAACCTGATTCTTAATAATCTTGTCTCCTGATTCTTCCTCCTTGTTAACATTACATATCATTATCTTGGGCTTTAACTTCCTTACATTTTGTCGTCACATCAGGGACAGCCACCAGTTTTTGTGCTGCTTCATCTCTCTTATTTTCATCTTCAAAGTTCATCACAATGTTTCCCTTCTGAGTGAATCTTGTGTCAACTATTTGTGTACCATCCACAGCCTCAGCAACTTCTTTCTTTTTGTCTACAATTTTCATTTTATCATCCTTTGACTTTACAACCAGTAGATTTTTCTTCTTCACTACAGTGGCCCAGGTGTGAGTCAGCGCTGATCACATCACCAACCCGACCCAACTCAGTCACAACATCTTCCATCTTGCCATCCATTAGTTTCTTCATTTGATCTTACATATCCTTCATCACTTTCTTCAATTCACTAATATCCTTTTCAACACTTTTCAGACCAATATAGCACATATCACATGACCAGTTAATCAACTTGATATTATCAGCATTCACACCATTGAGGTAAACACATTTCAAATGTGTCCAACGAGTACAGGTTTACAACCAAACCATTTATCCACCACACCAGTTATATCCCCACCAGAATAACACCAGGCCATCCATTTATCCATCCCACCAGTTATATCCCTACAAGAATAACACCAGGCTATCCATTTATCCATCCCACCAGTTATATCCCTACAAGAATAACACCAGGCCATCCATTTATCCACCACACCAGTTATATCCCCACAAGAATAACACCAGGCTATCCATTTATCCATCCCACCAGTTATATCCCCACCAGAATAACACCAGGCTATCCATTTATCCATCCCACCAGTTATATCCCCACCAGAATAACACCAGGCCATCCATTTATCCATCCCACCAGTTATATCCCCACAAGAATAACACCAGGCCATCCATTTATCCACCCCACCAGTTATATCCCTACAAGAATAACACCAGGCTATCCATTTATCCACCACACCAGTTATATCCCCACAAGAATAACACCAGGGTATTCAACAACTCTCTATTCAATTATCAAGTAGGAAATAACACTATACTGCCTGTTGATGAGAATGTACACGGAGCGCGTATCAGACACGTCTGTCCACTATGGCTGCCTCCACCATACTTCTGTGTCTGTGTATTATAACTATGTTTGATGTGTCTGTGTATTATAACTATGTTTGATGTGTCTGTGTATTATAACTATGTTTGATGTGTCTGTGTATTATAACTATGTTTGATGTGTCTGTGTATTATAACTATGTTTGATGTGTCTGTGTATTATAACTATGTTTGATGTGTCTGTGTATTATAACTATGTTTGATGTGTCTGTGTATTATAACTATGTTTGATGTGTCTGTGTATTATAACTATGTTTGATGTGTCTGTGTATTATAACTATGTTTGATGTGTCTGTGTATTATAACTATGTTTAATGTGTCTGTGTATTATAACTATGTTTGATGTGTCTGTGTATTATAACTATGTTTGATGTGTCTGTGTATTATAACTATGTTTGATGTGTCTGTGTATTATAACTATGTTTGATGTGTCTGTGTATTATAACTATGTTTGATGTGTCTGTGTATTATAACTATGTTTGATGTGTCTGTGTATTATAACTATGTTTGATGTGTCTGTGTATTATAACTATGTTTGATGTGTCTGTGTATTATAACTATGTTTGATGTGTCTGTGTATTATAACTATGTTTGATGTGTCTGTGTATTATAACTATGTTTAATTTACAGCCGGCTCCATTACAATGAGGACCAATACAGTGTTGCCAGTGCTCCTTCTCCCAGGGGTGAACCACAAACTTGGGTCCGAGACACACATCTGAAGCACTCACTAGTAAGAGATATGGTAATGGTGGTTGGTAGGCTTGTATGCTGAGCCAAACGAATGACAATGAAATAATAATGTGTATGTGAGTAATTTTGTGTTTATATGGATGCAACAATAGGCAACAAATTATTCCTGATGTATTAATATGATCTTTAGTATTATCTATTTATACCATATCTCTCATACAGTGTTACCAGATCACCAGGCTCCTACCACTAGAACTGAGTGGGACAAATTTCTGCTGCCTACTGTACAGGTATAGTGCTTATATCAACTCAACTGCAATTATTTATTAAGGTAATTTTCCATAAAATGATAATGTTGAGTAGTATACAGAGATGGTGTATGAAATATAATAGTATACAGTTGATCTATACAATACATACATTATATGTTTTCTGTTATGAATTGTTGATAATCTTAGAATGGTTTCCATAACATGTTGCAATATTTAGTTATCAACTGTACATGAAAACATAAATTGAGGAGGAGGTTTTAAGGACACTGTGATTGTATAATAATGAAAACTGAAAGCTTCTGATTCCTCCTGACCATGCCATGAAACAAACTCCTTCCATATAGGTGTGTGAGTGTGTGTGTGTGTTAGAGAGGGAGGGAGACAGAATGTGTGTGTGTGTGTGTTTGGTGGCTTCTGATTCCTCCTGACTATGCCATGAAACAAGCTCTTTCCATATAGGTGTGTGTGTTTCATGGTAATATTTGAAGGACTCATATAACTTTAATTTTCTGACTACTGTACAGGGATGTATGTAAAATGCATATTACAATTTGTATTAAGGTTTTGGCAGGTGACTCATGTGACTGAGATGAGTCGGTGGCATCCATGGTGGTGGAGGTGGTAGGGGGGAGATAGCGCGTGATCATCGTTCATTTTCTTTTATTAACCATACTCTGGTGTTTCCTTCTCCTTTCTCTTTTCGAGAAATAACTTCCTTCTTTATATCGAAGGATATGGCCTTCCATTTTGTAAATGCACGACCTGGCATGAATGAGTGTTGAAGTTGGTGGTTAACTCGTAATCACTAAAAACGAGCGAGTCACACACAACACAGGCTAGGGTGAATGGAGACTAAGGGTAGAGGGAAGGAGCGGGAGATGTGGTGGCAACACACTCACCCACACTGTACAGACGCCAGTGATATAATTTCCTGACACATTCATTATTGTTTCACTCGTTTTGTATAAGAACTCCTCGGATTTGCTTCACTTATTTTCGCCACACATTCTATATGGAAGCAATCGTTTTGTAAAATAATTGTAAGCTAATATTTTGGTTGCTCGTTCTATACAAGAATCGTTCTATGTGAACACGTTCTATATGAGACCGAGGTGTACCTGAATCAACTCATCCTCCTCTGACACAGTACTTGCTATTACAGATGTTGCTACCAAAATATCGCTCTTTCTAGTCTCATATTTTTTCAATAAATTAGTGTGAAATACTTTAGACCTACCATTGTTTAGATCGGGGGTGTCAAACAAACAGCCCATGGCCACACATCTATATATGGCCCATGGCACATGTTCTGCTCCAGACAGTCGGCCTGCCTTATGTTTATAACTTTACACGTAAACACAAGTATAGATAAAATTTACCTTTCTTTCTTATTATTATTTTTATTATTATTATTATCATTAATCCATTATTATTAAATTACTTCCTTAATAAGTGGTATCGATCTGTTCATAATTATCCGGCCCATGTACTGTATACTCTAATTAAATTTGGCCCACTGGGGTAAATGAGTTTGACAACCCTGGTTTAGAACGTCCCTGTAATCTAAATTTCCAATTTTCTCTACTATCTCATAGGGCCCTTTTCCAGTTTAAAAGCAGTTTGTTAGTACTGGTTGGTAATAAGACTAAAGGCGTGGTCACACGAGCCAATTTTTCGTCAATTATTCACCTGCAATTTTAACTGTGTCTGGTCACACGAGCTAATTGAGATTTGAGCGTATTTCGGCAAGTCGGTGGTTGGTTTTGTGGTACAGCTCATCTCCTACACCCTACAAATATTTCTTTTCTGAATATATATATATTCCAACGATTAATGCATCTTGTTCCTAGCGGGTTTTTGTTTCTGCGTCTGTGATTGGTTGATTTGATGATAATGCTCGTTCAAGAGCTCCTAAAGCGAAGTGTCCAAACTTCTTATATCTCAGATGTTTTGATCTATTATGCCTTAAATAAAGTATCTGACATGTTATTATGTTTTTAATATATCAAATATTATTATATAATTGCCAAATGACAAGCAAAAACTGTGTATAGTAGGGACAATACGGCTGGTTGTTTATTAGGCTACGGAGGTGCTGTATCGTTCGAATACATTCATTTTAGGTCAAGATACTGTACACCGTAAATATAAATGAAAGCAAAGTTAAAGCATGTTATTTTTTGTAATTTTGATTATTTTTTAACAAGATTCAATAAAATTTGAAAATCTAAAGCCTGCAATAGCCTCAAGAAGTAAATAAAGGAATTAAGGATAACGACCAAGTCATAGCTATGATGGAAGAACGAACACAGTGTTGGCGGGAAGACCAACACCACCTCTCTCCCGTCGGCCAGTAGCATCTAACTTTATACTCTATTTAGGTAAGTTTCTTTATTTGTAGGCGTGTCACTGTGTTGGAACAAAGAGGTAACAGAGGTCTGGGTTCACAGTACTTTGTTGTTATTTGTCATAACAGTAACGACGAGTATAATACAGCAGTAGGATCTGAGGGAGTAAATATGTCGTCGTCGTTGATGAACTATCTTTGTTTTCCCGCCAAATAGGACTTCCACAGCCACTTTCTGCTACATCCTTTTGGTTCATTTTTGTCATTTCAACAGCACACATGTATTTTAATATAATTTTCTAGGCTTAATAACATTACAGATGGATCATCAGTGGCAATATTTGTTCTCGATATCGTCAATACAAGACGAGCAGGATCGTGTCGTAAAAATTGCCGAAATCTCGTCAATTTCAGCCAAGATTTAACCGAGTTGATAATGCAGGTGAAAAATTGACGAAAAATTGACTCGTGTGACTGCGCCTTAACACCTTATCACCAACCTCTATCACTCTATCCTTAGCTCTTTTATCATAATGATGTTTATACTTTTATCCTGATGATTTTAAGTTATTCTGAGCAGTCTTCCAGATATCCTCTAAGACATTTCTCAAATCTAACACATACTGATACATGTTGTAAACTTGATTATCTTCCTCTTCTCCAGACCAGATCTCACTCAGCAGTCTCAGAGGGCCCCTTACCATGTGACCAGACAGCAGTTCCAAGGGTGAAAAGCCTGTGTGTGTTTGGGGTACATCTCTCTATGCAAATAAAACTGCTGGTAGATACCGGTCCCAATCCAATGGACACTCTTGACAAGTCTCCAGTGTGGAAATGAAAGCCTGGTATATGTATGTATGTATTAAACTTCTCACAAAGACCATTAGCCATTGGATGATAAGGAGACATAAAACACCTGCTTTACACTAATGAGTCTACATATTTCCTGCATTATGTTTGAAGTGAACTGCTAATCCCTATCACTCAATATTTCTTGAGAAAAGCCCACTACTAAAAATGTCTAGTAAATCTTCAGCCACTCTTTCAGTTTCTATTCCTGATAAAGCTACTGCTTTGGGCCACGTTGTGACATAATCAATTAATGTCAGTACCCATCTATTGCCCTGTGAGGATGAAGGACTAATAGGGCATACAAGATCTATTGCTGTCTTTTGAAAAGGGACACTCTTAAGAGGAACTGAACCAAGGGGTACCTTGCTCACTTTAACCTTATGTAATATCTTCTGACACCTGTCACAACTATAGCACCATCTCTTGACGTGGTTAGACATTCCTGCCCAATAAAATGAACTGCTAACCCTATCTTCAATCTTGGTTATCCCTAAAAGTCCTCCCAGCAGACCCTCATGAGCTAATGCCAACACATACTTCCATCTGTCCTGAGGCAAGAGTAACTGTTTAATTTCCTCCCTATATTTAGCGGCTAAGCGTGCTGAGGAGGTCCGTGTGGCTAGACTCTGCAAAGAGAACCCCAAGGAGTTTTTCAGTTATGTGAATGGCCGTAAACCAATCCGACGCAGGATCGGTCCCTTGGTGAATGAGGATGGAGCATTGATGCACTCTGATGCAGAAAATGCTAACCTCTTAAATGAGTATTTCTCTTCAGTGTTCTCTGAGGAGAGTGGTCCCATTCCCGAACCTTTGGACTCCTTCAGTGAGAAGTTGGAGTCAATGGTCTTCACCCAAGAAGAAATCGAGAGAAAAATAATCGAATTAAAAGCAAACAAGTCCCCCGGTCCGGATGGGTTCTTACCTAGAGTGCTGAAAGAAGTGCATGGTGAAGTATCACGGCACCTGTGCATGGTCTTCAACAGGGTAATCCAGACTGGATGCGTTCCTAGAGACTGGCGAGAGGCAGAGGTGACTCCTATCTTCAAGAAGGGAGATGCTAGCCAACCGTCAAACTACAGACCCATCAGTTTAACCTCGATAGTCTGTAAACTCATGGAGAGCATCATGGTGGACAAAATAACAGCACACTTAGAATCAAATTTGCTACTGAGGGGTTCCCAGCATGGGTTCCGGCAGCACCGGTCATGCCTCACAAATCTGGTGGAATTCTTCCATTTTGTTTTCAGTGAGCATGATCGGGATAAAGCGGTCGATGTTGTCTACTTAGACTTTCAGAAAGCCTTTGATAAGGTACCCCACCGCCGCCTCCTTCGGAAAGTGCGTGCACTGGGCATAGACGGAAATGTGGCAAATTGGATAGAGAACTGGCTAAGTGACAGACGGCAGCGGGTGGTAGTGAATGGACAGGCTTCAGAGTGGGTGCCCGTTACTAGCGGCGTTCCCCAAGGTTCTGTTCTGGGACCACTACTGTTTATCATCTATGTTAATGACGTGGATGGTGACATGGTTGCCAAGATTTCCAAATTCGCCGATGATACTAAGCTTGGTATGAATGTCGCGAAAGAAGGAAATACTACCCGCTTACAAGAAGATCTTAGGAAGATCGGGGAGTGGTCTGACACGTGGCAAATGCCATTTAACGTGAACAAATGCAAAGTTATGCATATAGGCCACAGAAACCCCCGAACAGAGTATAACCTTAAGGGCAATGCTCTCGTAAGCACTGATACTGAGAAAGACTTGGGTGTAACTATCACCAGTGACCTCAAGTTCTCAAAGCAGTGTATTGAGGCTGAGAAGAAAGCCCAAAGGATGTTAGGGTACATAAAGCGACAGTTTGGATACCGGAACAAGGAGATAGTACTTTGTCTGTACAATTCCCTTGTCCGACCGCACCTGGAGTATGCAGTCCAGTTTTGGAGTCCTTTTTACCGAAAGGATATCGCTAGATTGGAACGAGTGCAAGCCAGGGCAACCAAACTTATACCCTCTCTTAGACACAAGAGCTATAAAGATCGGTTGGTAGAACTCGACCTGTTCTCTTTGGAAACCCGGAGACTGCGTGGTCAGCTTATCGAAGTGTTTAAAATACTACGAGGCTTTGACAATGTAGACTACAGGGACATTTTCCAACTCAGTGAGGGCACAACCAGGAATCATGGCTACAAACTTGAACTGAAGCGATACAACCGTGATCTGTGTGGTAAGTTCTTTACATACAGCATCTGCGGTACTTGGAACGCGCTTCCTGCTGATGTAGTCAACAGCAACTCTGTGGATCAGTTCAAGTCCAGATTAGACAAAGCCTTAAATCACCGTCTAGGTGTTTAAGCCGTTGTGCGAGTGTTCCTTGATGGTTTCACATGACGCATTCGAGGACGGTCGCCTACTTGCGCAACTAAACCCACAGGTACCCTCTTTGTATGGATCGTAAGGTCTTCTAGGGTACTTCTTTTCCTTGTAACTCCTTGTAACTTGTCTTAATTCTGTACCATAAATCATTAAGGTTTTCTAACTTAATATTTGAATTCTTTGATCTCCTAATTAGTCCCTTAATCAAGTCATCCTTCTCCTGCTCTTTTAGGGTAAGAGGCAAACCATTAATATTTATAAGTACAGTGTGTGTGTGTGTGTGTGTGTAAATCATACATACACTATTTATAAGTACATTGTGTGTGTGTGTGTGTGTGTGTTTAAATCATACATACACTATTTTTAAGTACATTGTATTTCAGGACTGGTACCATGGAAGAGGAAGGAAGAGGAAGAGGAAGAAAGGAGGAAAAAGAAGAAGGAAGAAAGAGGAAGAAAAGTGGACACACACACACACACATATTTGGTGGTTTTCAATTAGTGTTAAATGAAGTGTGTGTACTTGTGTGTATGTGTGTGTACTTGTATATGTATATGTGTGTGTATACTTGTATGTATGTATATTTGTGTGTGTGTGTGTGTACTTGTATATGTGTGTGTGTTTACTTGTATATGTGTGTGTGTGTGTGTGTACTTGTATATGTGTGTGTTTGTGTGTATGTGTACTTGTAAATGTATATGTGTGTGTGTATGTGTGTGCTTGTATGTATGTATGTTTGTGTGTGTGTACTTGTATATGTGTGTACTTGTAATAGACTGTACACACACACACACACACACACACACTTTATTTATTAATTGTATATCGTTTATTAATCAAAATCTATTTTTTATACAATATATAATTTCCTCATAAAAAGAATTAATATATAATAATAAAAAAATAATAAATAAAAGAATAAGAATAATTAAAATTAAAATAATAAGGCATGGGGGGGGGTAGAAAGCCTGTCCCCTATTCCTGCACCCCCCTAACCTCCCCTCAAGCCTGTCCCCCTACTCCCGCACCCCTCAAAACCCCCCCGAGCCTGTCCCCCTATTCCCGCACCTCCTTAAACTACTATTAATTTTGTCATATATGTGTGTATATATGTATGTATGTGTGTGTATGTATGTATGTATATATGTGTGTATGTAATAATAATAATCTTCACTTCTTCTCCTCCTCCTCCTCCTCTTCTCCTCCCCTTCTCCTCCCTTTCTTCTCCTCCTCTTCTTCTCCTCCTCCTCCTCCTCCTCCTCCTCCTCCTCCTCCTCCTCCTCCTCCTCCTCCTCCTCCTCTTCTTCTCCTCCCCTTCTTCTCTTCCTCTTCTTCTCTTCCTCTTCTTCTCCTCCTCCTCCTCCTCCTCCCCTTCTTCTCCTCCTACTCCTCCTCCTCCTCCTCCTCCTCCTCCTCCTCCTCCTCCTCCTCCTCCTCCTCCTCCTCCTCCTCCTCTTCTTCTTCTCCTCCTCCTCCTCCTCCTCCTCCTCCTCCTCCTCCTCCTCCTCCTCTTCTTCTCCTCCCCTTCTTCTCTTCCTCTTCTTCTCCTCCTCCTCCTCCCCTTCTTCTCCTCCTCCTCCTCCTCCTCCTCCTCCTCCTCCTCCTCCTCCTCCTCCTCCTCGAAATAGACGGTCCTGCCTCACAAACCTATTAGATTTTTTCTATGACGTTCATAACATGCATGATGAGTCGAGATCCGTGGACGTAATTTACCTAGATTTCCAAAAAGCATTTGACAAGGTCCCCCACAAGCGATTGATAAGAAAACTCGGCGCACACGGTATTATGGGGAAAGTCCAGGCATGGCTTGAAGACTGGCTGTCAGAGCGTAAACAACGAGTAGTAATTAATGGGATAGCATCTGACTGGCGTAATGTTCAAAGTGGAGTTCCTCAGGGATCAGTATTGGGGCCTATCCTTTTTATAATTTATATTAATGATATAGATAATGGGCTCACTTGTAAGACATCAAAATTTGCAGACGACACAAAACTAGCGAGTAAAGTAACCTCCAGAGAAGAGTGGCAAACCTTACAGCGTGATTTGGACACTTTGGTAGACTGGGCAAATGAGTGGAAAATGTATTTCAATGTAGAAAAGTGCAAAGTTCTTCATATTGGAAACGATAACAGTAAAGTACAATACACTATGAATAACGTTCAACTCTCAAGCGTAAATATGGAACGAGACCTCGGTGTCACAATAACAAATGACTTAAAACCTGGACAGCAGTGCTCAGAAGTAGTGAAAACAGCAAACAAACTCATAGGATTTATCGGTAGAACTTTTGAATTTAAATCAGAAGATATTATTATTACATTATATAACTCACTCGTACGTCCTCACCTCGAATACTGTGTACAGATGTGGTCCCCGTACTATAAGAAAGACATCGAAAAACTAGAGAGAGTACAACGCAGAATAACTAAAATGATCCCTAGATTACGAAATAAGCCCTATGAGGAGCGACTGAAGGAATTAAATCTATATAGCCTCAGCAAACGGCGACTAAGAGGAGACCTTATAGAAGTCTTCAAAATATTCAAAGGTTTCAGTAATTTAAATGCCAGTAATTACTTCAGCATCGACAACAGAAATATTACCAGGAATAATGGGCTAAAGATCGTCGGGAAACGTTTTAACATGAATGAAGCTAAATTTTTCTTTTTTAATCGTATCGTAAACATTTGGAACCGACTGCCCTCTGCTGTTATAAACTGTGCAACAATAGAGTCGTTCAAAAGTCACTTAGACAAGTATCTAGCAAATAACCCGAACCTCCAACTATTCACACTCGAATAAGATTAGTAATAACCGCAGTTCACTTATTATATATACTCCGACAAGAGTAGAACAGTCACAGACTCACCACGTTAATAGTATTCGTAGCATTGAGTGTAGGGCCTGGGTAAGCCAGGCGGAGTACAGACCACTGGTATATTTATAGCTAGCTAGTACTGTATTACACCAATAATTTTACGTCATATATATAAAAATGTACTGTATTTTAAGACATAGTGTAAGAACCTTCCTGCTGTCCTATATAAATTCCATGTTAGTTTTTCCATACTACATGGTATCTTTTCATTTCCTGCCAGCTTCGGCTGGAGGGAGTGGTGGGTGGGGAGGAGCCTTCTTCTTTGCTATACTTTCCCTCACTCTTGTAGGTTAGATAGAATAGCAAAATCAAGCAGCCTCGTAAGGACCAGTAGGTCTGTTGCTGTTTGAATGTCCTTTGTATTCCTTTGTATTCCTCCTCCTCCCTCTTCTTAACTTATTCACACATTTTTCTATTTTTATTTAGTGGTATTTTGTGTTGGTAGTTTGGTGACCTCTTCCTCTCATTCCTTCCACCTGTAGTTCTATTATTGTGTGTGTGTGTGTGTGTGTGTGTGTATCTGTCTGGGGTGATACCTAAACATTTGCCTACACCAAATTAATGTTTATATTGTCTATCTATCTATCTATCTATAGTGTGTGTGTGTGTGTGTGTGTGTGTGTGTACATAGATATCTGTCTGGGGTGATACCTGAACATTTGCCTACACCAAATTAATGTTAATATTGTCTATCTATCTATCTATAGTGTGTGTGTGTGTGTGTGTACATAGATATCTGTCTGGGGTGATACCTGAACATTTGCCTACACCAAATTAATGTTAATATTGTCTATCTATCTATCTATAGTGTGTGTGTGTGTGTGTGTGTGTGTAGATATCTGTCTGGGGTGATACCTGAACATTTGCCTACACCAAATTAATGTTTATATTGTCTATCTATCTATCTATAGTGTGTGTGTGTGTGTGTGTAGATATCTGTCTGGGGTGATACCTGAACATTTGCCTACACCAAATTAATGTTAATATTGTCATTACAGCCATTTGGTGAAGATGTGATGACAAGAGTTCCTCACCTGTACCATGGTGTGTGTGTGTGTGTGTGTGTGTCCTGGTGATGGTTTGGGTGGGCTGTCGACCAGAAACCACCTGCTTCAGATCTCATGCTTTGACTCAGGTGGGCTGTGTGTGTGTGTGTGTGTGTTTGTCATCATGATGGTTTGGTGTTACAGAGCCGTATATATGGACAGTTTAGACAACCTCTCCCCAGGCTCCATATTGCCTCCCTCCCATCCCACCCTCGTACCTGCTGCCCACAACAGGCAAATCTCTGATTCTATAAGTAGTGGGAAGTATGTTAAACATACACATATTTTAAATATTTAATGCAGGAATTGTTACATTTGTGTTACAAAAAGTTATATGTACTGTACATAATATTACCTATATTTTTTTACTACAACCCTCATCATTATACTCTTGTTTCCTAACTCACTCATCTGGTTTGTATTTTGAGGCTGTGACTTACATTTTTTTGTTTCCTTTCTTGCATAAATATGCATCCTCCTAAGAGTAAAGAAATGCTTGAGAAGTTTCTTCTTAATATTGTGACAAGGAGGAAACAAAATACTTTCTGTGTGGCATTCAGTCAGGTGCACTAACCATCCTAACAGATTGCTTTTGTTTGCTAAAGAAGATTCATTCTCCCTGAAAATTGTCTCTGCACTCTTAAACATACTCATACAATTATCAGTACAATAAACTAAACAGTTTTCTTTGTACTCTTTCAGTTGTATAAGTTTATACACAGAACCTATAGGCCTAGGCACCACTGAACATTGTTTACCTTCAACTGCCACCAAGCATGATGAGCAATTAGTGTTGCATGTTTTCACTTTGTTTATACAATAACCAGCAAGGTAATGCAGGCTGTTCATCTCTGATTGATCTATCACTTTTTCCTTTGAGGTGTCTTCTGTACACACTTCCTCTAATTCACTGTCAACATCTCTGTTTACCTCCGTAGTAGACTTATCAAGGAAATCAACAACAAATTCACCATTGTCTTCTGTGTAACTACTTACCTGTCAACATTTAAGGAACTGGACAACTAAGATTAGTTTTAGAGCTTGTCTACACTCTATGGCAGTTGGCACAGGATTTTTCATCCTACTTGAACTAAATAAATTTTCTAGGCAATCCAGAGTAAACCTTGATGTTAGCAAATATTTGTGAGCTTTGGCCAGATAGTCACTTTTGAGATCTAGTATTGTGGTGGTGGATAATATTACACCAGTCTGAATTGGTTTCCACCCTGCCCTATATCTAATAGTTATTTCATGGAACACCCATATTACATCTTTGAGATGAGATATGGTTCCCTCATAACAGAATTCATGGAGTTTACTTAGGGCCATACTTGGGTGTCTACTCAACATCAAATTAAACCACCTGTCTACCCAATCAATGTATCATGCTGTTGTAAGTAGGTTACTGTTGTATCCTTCATTTTCAACCAAGTATCTCAGTCCTCATGAGACTGAATGACAGAAAAAATTCAAAGCCTCAGACACTTTCATTTTTTTCGAAATGAGATGGACTTAATGAACTGCCGTTAGTTTGGGGTCTAGTTTTAGATCATACTGGAGACCTGCTTGAATGTACATTTCATCTAATACTAAGCAACTCTCCCTTTCTTCGTGTATCATAGCGGCAACCCTTGGTGGACTCTGTCCTCACGGGGAAGGGAGGATTCAGATGAGTGGATGTCAGGAGGTCGTGCATGCAGCTGGGTGTTGTTTTTGAGTGTTTGGATGGACTGATGAGTGATTTGAGTATGGATATGTTTCTGGAGATTGGTTTGGGGTGGGCAGGGTGTAAGAGATGATAGTATTTGTGTATGGTATCGTGTACTGGGTGTTGTTTTGATGTTCCTTGGCATGTGTGGGTGTTGTGCCATGTAGTGTAGTGGATGGTGTGGGTTTGTGGAGGCTGCAGCAGCAAGTGTTTGTGTGCCTCTTATGTCAAGATGGTCCTTAATTTTGAGGACTTTGGTTTCATAGTGTAGGTGGTCTGTGGGTGTGGTAGCTGTGCAGCCTGTGATTATCTTTAGGGCTCTGTTTTGTATGGTCTGTAGGGTGTTGTGATGAGTCTCAGTGAGGTTTGAAGCCCAGGCAGGGCTTGCATAATCCATCACTGATCGAATATATTGTTTGTATACTGTGGTTGTGGTTTCTTTGTTGTGTCCAAATGTTGTGCTGGCAAGTGATCTGAGGGCTTTAAGTCTTTGCATGCATTTGTTTTTGATGGTCATGATATGTTGTTTGAATGTCATGGATGTATTGTATGTTATGCCAAGTATTTTGGGTGTGTGTGTGTGTGTGTGTGTGTGGTATAGATGTGTTGTTTATGGTGAGGTGTGGTGTGTAGCGGTGTTCTGCATTCCAGTTGGTGAGTAGGGTGATGGTTGACTTGGTGGGTGCTATTTTAAGTCTGTTTGTGGTGAACCAGGCATTTAGTGTTACTAATAGGTGAATAGTTTGAGTGTATAGAGTAGTTGGAAGGAATTAATAGCTTCCAAACTAATATTACAAAACAAATACCCCCTTAATAAGATTGAGGTGATGTGTTTTGTAGGAGAGTCCAATTTACTATGAAGAATGTCTCCCTTTAAATATTATATCAACATTGGATGTATTACATACACATTGAAGTATTCAACAGACTTCAACGTATAAAGAGGATGTATTACTTTATAGGGAATACGTTTCATGGCCATTTTTTGGAGGAAGCCATACAGTGCCCTCCAATTCACCATCAAGAGAATATTACCTTAACCTTATGTAAACTTATTTCAACTGTGCCTGTTTTCCTGGCCATGTGGTCTTCAGTGAGTGTAAAATGAAGTGTTGGACACAAGTATTTATTCACTGTATATTGAGGGTGTACAGTAGTCTTCATAATCAGTACTAATAGTAAACTCTATCTCTTTACTCCTTTGTTTCCAGATAAGAGTCCATTTACACCTGAGAACACCCTGAGGCCAGGTGTAAAGGTGGTGATAGTGGATGCATCACCTGCTGACCTACAGGACTCAATACAAATGTCACACTCTCCTCAAACACCCATTGGTTGAGGTTTGGCTCACATACAAGTGGGAGTCATATACAAAGTGGATAGCCTATACACTTTTGTTTCTGAGAGTTGTATCAGTGGCCATCTTCAGCAGTTTTGTTCTTGAGATGTAAGTACAGAATTTTTTTAAATTCTTTGATAATTATGATTCAAGTAGCAGTAGTGTTTGTAGTTAGTCTAGTTTGATTGACAGCAAAATGTAACACACCATCAATTGGGGCACTTGGACTCATGAACAGCAAGTTTTCATTGTACAGTACTAAGGTTTGTACAGCAACATATTAATCACTTAAAAAGCTGTACTGTATGGGTAATAAAACAAACAAGACAATATCATATTTGAAAACACTGCTGTCTAAATTATGGCTCATGAATGTTACTGTAAAACAAACACACTATTGCTTATTTAATATTTTAATGTGTGTGTCATATCATCCATATACTCTAGATATTGTTACTGGCTTTCCTCTTCTTCAATTACAACATCCACTTTGACAACCTTCATCCTCATGACTCTGGCATTGTCTTCTTCACTTTCTACTGGTATGTCAGCATCTGTTTTTGTATTGTGTAGTTTATGGACCGTATGCAAGAATATCTGTGGTGTTGACGATGCCGTGGTGCTGGTACGATGGCTCTGTAGTGTGTCTGGAGTCATGGTACTATTAACACCATGGATGTTCTTGTATATGGTCTAACAGTCTACCGGTGCCTACCTTCTCACTGTTGCCAACTTGTTAAGAATGTTTGGTTGGTGCTGGTACCTCACACTCTCTCCTCACAATTCAAAATAAATATATCACTACAGTATATAGTGAACTCTTATTTTACATTGGTATTTTGGGTGTGTAATGAAACTGTGTACAGAAAACCATTATTGTACAGTACACTTGTATTATGGGTGTGTAATGAAACTGTACAGAAAACCCTCATTGTACAGTACACTTGTATTATGGGTGTGTAATGAAACTGTGTACAGAAAACCTTCATTGTACAGTACACTTGTATTATGGGTGTGTAATGAAACTGTGTACAGAAAACCTTCATTGTACAGTACACTTGTATTATGGGTGTGTAATGAAACTGTGTACAGAAAACCTTCATTGTACAGTACACTTGTATTATGGGTGTGTAATGAAACTGTGTACAGAAAACCCTCATTGTACAGTACACTAGTATTATGGGTGTGTAATATTGTGTGTGTAATGAAACTGTGTACAGAAAACCTTCATTGTACAGTACACTTGTATTATGGGTGTGTAATATAGTGTACAATGAGTGTTTACAGTACATACATTCATTACACACACACTATTTCACATACATAATCACAGTGTAAAATGAAAATTGACTGTAGTTCATAAATCATTAACTGTATGTCTATCCAAAATACATACAACAAAAAATAGTACATTCTAATACAATTTTTGTCACTGTCTCCAAAGTTATAGTATTCATGTGATGTGTATGAGGGTTGTAAGAGTTGATGTGGATTCAAGTACAGTTGTCCTTTATATCAGTTATCATTATACTGTACTGCATCTCATGATTTTTACGTGATGTGATTCACTCTAAAGGAAAGTTAATTGTTTTTTTCCTTTAATGCCAATTCTCACATACTTGGTGACATTAGAATTAACTTTTTGTTGTCAACAGAACTGCCATCAGTGCAGCCAGTGTCAGCTGAGGTGTTGGCAGTGGTGGGGCAGGAAGAGAAGCTTTCATGTGAGGTTACTGGTCATCCCTCTGCCACACTTACCTGGGCCAGACCAGACCAGGGCCTCAAGCCAGACACCCCTCTGGATCCCAGGATTCAGGTGGGAAATACACCATTTTGTAGAGTACCATCATTCAAGTATAAAACATTCTTTGACTTCCAATTGACAAAAATTTATAGAAACAGAATTTATTTATATGTTTACATATAGCTACTGTGTGTTGCTATATGACAGGTGTTAGATGAAGACCTTGTGTTGTTTGGTGTGAAGGAGACTGATGGTGGCAGCTACCAATGTACTACACACACCTCACCTCACCTTCACCTCACTGTCCATTGAGTCATATGCTGATGTGATGTTGAATTGTATATTAATATTATTTATCCAGTTGACAAATGGCAATCACATTATGTGATACAGTGAATGAAGGATGCCTGGAATCCCTAGAATGGAAAGGTGTTACTTCTCCCATGTGATTGAAGGTCTTTCTGGCCAAACACAGTCTTTTTTTTCCCCATTATATCACAGCCTCACTGGTACTATCCTTCCATACAGCCCCACCAACATTGGCTGAGGAGCTCCTTGAGACAGTGGTGGTGCATCGTGGTGAGGAGCTGCAGTTAACATGTACAACCACAATCAAATAACCACAGACACTTTCCTTCCATCGTGCAAATAAATCAGTATCATATCAAACTATAATCTTACAACACTTTACGTCATCTCAACCCCCTCAATTATTATTATGAGGTGCTGCAAAATCATACACGTGTTGTTCTTTATTACCAAGATATTTACTACATTGGATGGAAAGTGTCAATGGATATTTGATTGTGGCTGCACCCCTTTCCCACATAAGTATTTACCCTTTCCATTCCTCCCTTAGGCTGCAGACTCTGGGGTATACACGTGACGACCCAGGTGGGCGTTTGTACAGGGAGGTAGAGGTGGTGGTTGAGGTGCCCCCTTGCCTAACATTCCTCCCTCGTACAGCTGAGGTTACCCAGGGTGAAAGGTTAGTTAGACCCACACAATTACATGCTTACTTTTCTCATCAGAGTATTTTATTTCTTAAGGACCCTATGATCATGTATGAAACTTGGCGGCTTCTGATTCCTCCTAAATATGCCACGAAACAAGCTCCTTCCATATAGGTGGTGTTTTTAGTGGCAATGTCTTAAGGATTCATTTACTTCCAATTTTCTGACTACATCACGGGGTCCCATAATCTCATAACAGTTTGCACAATATTAGTTGAATGTAAGAATAGGAAAAACTGCATAAAGGCCTGTTGCCCAGTTCTTCACTACTAGATAAAGCAGTCGGTGAAGTTACTCTTAAGATGATGGAAATTTGTAATTGTGTTTTGAATGAATTTCTCTTTTAATAATAATAATAATCAATGGTTTATGATGCAGATTTGTTGTGAAGTGTGAGGCAGTGGTTGTACCAGGACCTTCCATAAGCTGGTTACTGAATGCTGTTGAGGGGAGTTAATGTTTGAATGATTGAAAAAAAATTAATACTAGAATTACTTAGACATGTAAATTATAGAAAATAAATTCATTACTCTTAAATCTGATACAAGAAGTTATATTAAGGGGGTGCGGGAATAGGGGGACAGGCTTGGGGGGGGTTTAGGGGGGTGTGGGAGTAAGGGACAGGCTTGGGGGGGTGCAGGAGTAGGGGGACAGGCTTGGGGGGGGGGGAATAGGGGAAAGGCTTTCTACCCACCCCAAGCCTGTCCCCCTATTCTGGCACCCCCCAAGCCTGTCCCCCTATTCTGGCACCCCCCAAGCCTTTCCCCCTATTCCTGCACCCCCCAAACCCACCCCAAGCCTGTTCCCTACTCCCGCACCCCCTTAACAGTACCAAGGGCTTGACTCTGGTGGTCATTGGAAGGTGGAGGGCATGAGAGCAACACCTGGGGGTAGTGGAGTGGGTAGCAGGACAGAGTGGAAGAGTATGTGAGAGAGAGTAGTGTGAAGGGGGGAGGGGGGATGGACCAAGTAAGGAGGGAGTGTTGGAACAGGGAAAACTAGAGACACTTCTGCCGTGGCCACCCCCTTGGAGGGAGTTACCAGAGGGAATGAGGCATGAGAACTATAGATAGATAGATAGTAGCATATTCACAAACTGTACCCCACTACTATCACACCAGCTGCGAAAATGGCTTGGCTGTCAGTGGCAACAAGGGGTAACTCACTCAAACCTTCACTACCGCACCATCCTCCTCTTCACTCTCTCACACTGTTTTGCTACTCACACAATAACACTACCCTCTTATTATTATTATTATTATTATTATTATTATGTTGGTGGCCTTTTGTGGCAGTGTAAATAATTGAAAACTAAACATAAGATGACTCCATTTAACTAACCCCAAATCCAATCTAGCATTGCATTAACCAGATCAATATTTATGAAAGCATAGACCAAATAGGATTGATAAGTTTCAGAAATATGATAACGGGAATACCGAGAACACCCTGTGTTTCTAATAGATAAATGGAGTTATCATATGTTTAGTGTACTATAATATATACTGTATGCATATATTTCTTACACTCACAATTGTAAGTGTATAATATATAAAATTGTTTGTGTGCATTAATTTTCTTATTAATAACAAGTTTACACCAGTGATTCTTTTCAGTATTGTCAGTTTCAAACTATATAATGTTAATTCCTGTGTATGCACTAAAACAGTTTTATCTCCTACTCTTTTTTTTAATTTAGTACATATATATACAAGTATTCAATTAGTGTGTTGTTGCTTTCATTCATTGAGTCTTTCCTGAGACTATGAATACAGTACTAACTTATGAAATATTATTAATGAAATTTGTTGCTTATTACAGGTGATTGGAGCACAGGTTGTAGATGAAGGTGAGGTAATACCATGACCTTCCTCAGGAGCTCGGGGCTGCTTGGCCAGACACCTTGAGGAACTTCAACAACAACAACAACAACAACTAGGAGAACACAATCTGGATATCAGAGGTGAGATGGGAAATTGACCCCATTTAATTTAGTATATTAATTGCTCATCTTTCATATTAATATTTACTTCATATCCACATATTACTCACATGTGCCTTATATCTCACCATTCTACAATTATTTTGCTTTATCTTTCTCTCAGCTTCTTTATTTACTGGCCACGTCTCCACACCATACAATAACACTCATCTCACATAAGCACCATACATACACCTTTGTCCTGCTCCTCAAAGGTATCTTGTTGTTGACCACCAACCCTGCAATTTCTCTCCATTTTTGCCATGCAGCTGCTATTGTTGTTCTCACTGTAACCTCCACTACAGACTCACAAGCCAGTATCTCCCCCTAGGTAACAAAACTGATCAACAATGTGTAAACTTCCTCCATCCCCTCTCCAGAATCACTCTCCCCACCCTCTGCTTCTCTCCCACCTCTGTCACATTCAGGACACGTGTAGTTTTCTCCTGCCTGATTCACATTCCTCAACCCAGAACACCTCAAGTGACACCCCTTGTTACAACCACTATAAAACATAGAGTTAACACCCACCACCACTCTACCACAACAGCTACATAGAAACCTTCCCCTTGTCTTGTCTTTCCATAGGTTCCTTTCCTGTAACCAACACTTGGGTCTTCTCCATATTTATCTTCAAGCCTCTCCTTTCCATTCCACTTTTCCATCTGTTGAACCTATCAACCACTTCTTCTTCACTCCTTGTCATTATCACCAAATCATCAGTATATATCAACTCACCACAACCCCCCTTCTCTCTCTTCCCTTGTCACTTCTTCCATTACCACAATAAAAAACAAAGGACTCAGGGCTGATCCTTGATGAACTCCCAATTAAGGGGGTGCGGGAATAGGGGGACAGGCTTGGGGGGGGGGGTCGGTGAATTTTGGGGGGTGCGGGAGTAGGAGGACATACTTGGGGGGGGGGGGAATAGGGGGCAGGCTTTCTACCCCTCCTCCCCCAAGCCTGTACTCCATATTCCCACACACCCCAAACCCCCCCCAAGCCTGTCCCCTACTCCCGCACCCCCTTAACACATCTGGCTCCAACCACATCCTTTCTTTCCTTCCTCATTTGCTTTGCTACTTTGAACATTTTCTTTCTACCTTCTGCACTATCAATATTCCTATTCCATTCTTGCCAAGCTGTTTCTTTTACTTCTGCTACCACTGCCATCTTAGACTGTCTTCACTTCTCCCAATAAACTACTGTATCTTCTTTTCTTCTGTTCAGTCCCTTTGCCATTCTTTCAAAGTTCTTTTCTTCTCTGCTATGGCCTGCCTCACTTCTTCACACCACCACCATGTTTCTCTTTCTCTCCATCTTCACCCATTCATTTCACCACAAACCTCTCTTGCTACTTCCATTAGTGTGACTCTATATTCCGTCCATCTTCTCTCAACCTCATCAACTCTCTCAGCTAATTTCTCCTGGAATTCTCTCTGTATGTCTTAAACTTTAATAAATACACTGAAGTAATCTCTAATGAATAATTGATACAAAATACCCTTACACCTAATTTTAACTCATTAATTTAATCACACAAACATTATTATACATACATTTCTTTACATATATTATGGTAGTTAATATAACAAAGTGAGGTTGGTATCTTTGTGACCATCTCAGTCACCTCACACACTGTACAGCTACAATCAAATATCCACCGATACTTTCCTTTCATCGTAGTAAATATCTTGGTAATAAAGAACAACACGTGTATGATTTTGCACCACCTCATAGTAATAATTGAGGGGGTTGAGTTGACATAAGGTGTTGTTGTATTTATATTAGACATGATACTGATTTATTTGTACGATGGAAGGAAAGTGTTGGTGGTAATTTGACTGTGGCTGTAACAACACTTCCCATCAACAACTTACTATTTACAAACTATATACCCTCTGAGTGACAATACTTTTTGTAAGGGGGTGCGGGAATAGGGGGACAGGCTTAGGGGAGGTTTAGGGGGGTGCTGGAGTAGGGGACAGGCTTGGGGGGTGCGGGAATAGGGGGACAGGCTTGGGGGGGTTTGGGGGGGTGCGGGAATAGGGGGACAGGCTTGGGGTGGGTAGAAAGCCTGTCCCCTATTCCCCCTCTCTTTACCCCCCCCCCCACTCCAAGCCTGTCCCCCTACTCTTGCACCCCCCAAGCCTGTCCCCTACTCCTGCACCCCCCTAAACCCCCCCAAGCCTGTCCCCCTACTCCTGCACCCCCTTAATTAAGGAATTGTCTACAGTATTTATTTTCAAGTGTCATAAATAATAGGAAGAATAAATGTCATTATATCGTGTGTGTATTACTTTACAGAATACAGTAGGTGATAGAGTGTTGAGAATTTATTATTGACAAAAGAACAGAATTAATTGAAATGGAAATATATAACACTTATATTTTCATTGGTTGTATTGTAGGTTGTGTAGTGAAGTTGTTATGAAGAATTAATTGGTATTGAATATATAACACTTATATTTACATTGGTTGTATTGTAGGTTGTGTAGTGAAGTTGTTATGAAGAATTAATTGGTATTGAATATATAACACTTATATTTACATTGGTTGTATTGTAGGTTGTGTAGTGAAGTTGTTATGAAGACCTGATTGAATTTGAATATACTGTATAACACTTACATGTACTTTGGTTGTATTGCAGGTTATGTTGTGAAGTTATCAAGACATACATACATACATACATACATCACATTGGCATCTCATCACATACTGACTCACATCATTACAGTTATTATTACTCTACAAGAAATGGTGAGATGATAAATTTTTTGAGGACTATCACACACAACACTTTCATACCTGGTCATTTTTTTAATCATTCATTTATTCATTCATAGAAATAATTCATTTATTTATTTTTATTGGAGGAATCAGTTTCCCACCAATTCACAACAAGAGAATCTACCCTTAATCTAACTTTACTAAGCCCCTCTGGTTTTTTGGTTTACGAGCCTCTGCAGCTTATATTTCCTTACTGTAATTCTCGACTTGACAGACGTAGCAACAGGATTTTTGCCGCCAATTTTACTTTCAATGGTGTGGGTAGGGTAGAATCCTCCCCTTCTCATCCCTTCCCTTCTCATTCCTTCCCTTCTCATTCCTTCCCTTCTTATCCCTTCCCTTCTCATTCCTTCCCTTCTCATTCCTTCCCTTCTCATCCCTTCCCTTCTCATTCCTTCCTTCACCTCCTTCCATTTCTCATTCCTTCCCTTCTCATCCCTTCCCTTCTCATTCCTTCCCTTCTCATCCCTTCCCTTCTCATTCCTTCCCTTCTCATCCCTTCCCTTCTCATTCCTTCCCTTCTCATCCCTTCCCTTCTCATCCCTTCCCTTCTCATTCCTTCCCTTCTCATCCCTTCCCTTCTCATTCCTTCCCTTCCCTTCTCATCCCTTCCCTTCTCATTCCTTCCCTTCTCATCCCTTCCCTTCTCATCCATCCCTTCCCTTCTCATCCCTCCCCTTCTCATCCCTTCCCTTCTCATCCCTTCCCTTCTCATCCCTTCCCTTCTCATCCATCCCTTCCCTTCTCATCCCTTCCCTTCTCATCCCTTCCCTTCTCATCCCTTCCCTTCTCATCCCTTCCCTTCTCATTCCTTCCCTTCTCATCCCTTCCCTTCTCATTCCTTCCCTCCTCATTCCTTCCCTTCTCATCCCTTCCCTTCTCATTCCTTCCCTTCTCATCCCTTCCCTTCTCATTCCTTCCCTTCTCATTCCTTCCCTTCTCATCCCTTCCCTTCTCATTCCTTCCCTTCTCATTCCTTCCCTTCTCATTCCTTCCCTTCTCATCCCTCCCCTTCTCATCCCTTCACTTCTCATCCCTTCACTTCTCATCCCTTCCCTTCTCATCCCTTCCTTCTCATCCCTTCCCTTCTCATTCCTTCCCTTCTCATCCCTTCCCTTCTCATCCCTTCCCTTCTCATTCCTTCCCTTCTCATCCCTTCCCTTCTCATTCCTTCCCTTCTCATCCCTTCCCTTCTCATCCCTTCCCTTCTCATCCCTTCCCTTCTCATCCCTTCCCTTCTCATTCCTTCCTTCACCTCCTTCCATTTCTCTCACTTCTCCTCCTCCATGTTTGTCAAAGTATTGGTATTATCTTGCAGTACAGTAATTGTAAAGTAATAATTCAATTGTATTATGTACCGTCCATAAATAAATTAGGTTGTATTTTGTTACAGAGTTGTTATGGAATGCAGTTGTACAAGAGACTTAATAACCTTTATTATTCACTGTGTTCATCCTTACATTAACTACTACTACTACTACAACAACTACTACTACTACAACAACTACTACTACTACAACAACTACTACTACTACTACTACTACTACTACTACCACTACCACTACTACTACTACTACTACTACTACTACTACTACCACCACTACTACTACTACTACTACTACTACTACTACTAACTACTACTACTACTACTACAACTACTACTACTGTTACTACTACTACTACTACTACTACTACTACTACTACTACTACTACTGTTACTACTACTACTACTACTACTACTACTACTACTACTACTACTGTTACTACTACTACTACTACTACTGTTACTACTACTACTACTACTACTACTACTACTACTACTACTACTACTACCACTACTACTACTACTA
>JAWQEG010000540.1:210000-225000 GCA_033782935.1 Petrolisthes cinctipes
ATTTTACACTATAATATATTAGTGTTCTCTTGTTCTCTCCTCTTTTCTTGTTCTTCTCCTCCTCTCTTTTCTGTTGTTGTTCTCATGTTCTCTCTCTTGTGTTGTTCTCTTCTTCCCTCTTGTGTTGTTCTCTTCTTCTTCTCTCTTGTGTTGTTCTCTTCTTCTTCTCTCTTGTGTTGTTCTCTTCTTCTCTCTTGTGTTGTTCTCTTCTTCTCCTCTCTTGTGTTGTTTTCTTCTTCACTCTTGTGTTGTTCTCTTCTTCTTCTTCTCTCTTGTGTCGTTCTCTTCTTCTTCTCTCTTATGTTGTTCTTCTCCTCCTCTCTTTTCTGTTGTTGTTGTTCTCTTCTTCTTCTTCTCTCTCTTGTGTTGTTCTCTTCTCTCTTGTGTTGTTCTCTTCTTCTCTCTCTTGTGTTGTTCTCTTCTTCTCTCTCTTGTGTTGTTCTCTTCTTCTTCTCTTGTGTTGTTCTCTTCTCCTCTCTCTTGTGTTGTTCTCTTCTTCTTCTTCTCTCTTGTGTTGTTCTCTTCTTCTCTCTCTTGTGTTGTTCTTCTCTTCTCTCTTGTGTTGTTCTCTTCTTCTTCTCTTTTGTGTTGTTCTTCTCTTCTCTCTTATGTTGTTCTCTTCTCTCTTGTGTTCTCCTCTTCTTCTTCTCCTCTCTTGTGTTGTTCTCTTCTTCTTCTTCTCTCTTGTGTTGTTCTCTTCTTCTTCTCTCTTGTGTTGTTCTCTTCTTCTTCTTCTCTCTTGTGTCCTCCTCCTCCTCTTCTCTCTCTCTCTGCCACTACTCACCTGTAAAATAAACAAATTAATTAGTGTTAAGGTAATATATAAATAGAAAATATATAACAATAAATAAATAAATCTGGAGTAAATGATTCCTCCAAACTTTTTTTTTTTTTTTTCCAAACAACAGGCAAACTTTGGAGGAATCAAGGAACTCGTAATGTAATTCTGGAGCAAATTATTCCTCCAAACTATTTTTTTTCCAAGCTACATACATACATACATACAAACTGTATATTATATAAATCATACTGGACAATTAGGTCGATATTTTTATTGTTATAATTGTTTTTATTATTATTATTATTATTATTACTGTTATTATTATTATTGTTATTATTATAATTATTATTATTGTTATTATTATAATTATTATTATTGTTATTATTATTATTATTTTTATCATTATTACTATTATTACTATTATTATTATTACTATTATTACTATTATTATTATTACTATTATTACTATTATACATCCCCACGGACGCGGAAGTGTCAATAGCTGCAGAAATACTGGAAAACTGTGTCTCTAGATATGAAAACCAATGGCCAGAAAGTGCTAGGCTGCTCATGGGTGATTTTAATTCGTGTGATTTCCAGGAAAAGATCCCGACATACGAACAATTTGTGAAATGCAGTACACGAGGAAATAATACACTAGATAAACTGTACTGCAATGTGAAGAGCGGCTATCGGGTTTACCAAAGACCGCATATAGGGAACAGTGATCACAATATGATATTCTGTGCACCGACCTACAAACAAGTTTTAAAAAGGGAACCATGTAAAGTGGTTCAGTATAGAAAATGGGATGCAGAAAATATCGATCAGCTCCGAGCCTGTCTGGAGCTCACAGACTGGACTGTACTTATAGAAAATGGAGCAGACATTAACGTAAACATGGACATTTTTAATTCGTATTTTATCTTTTGCTTAGACATGCTGATACCGACCAAAGTCATGAAAATATACCCAAATAACAAGCCCTGGGTAAATAAGGAGCTAATATCCCTGTTAAACAAAAAACGTAGAATAAGGCAGAGTGGAAATATAAACCTGAAGAGGGAATTGCAGAATCAAATAAACAAGAAAATATCGGACTCGAAAAAAGCATACAAAGAAAAGATTGAAGGGCTTTTTATGACAAATAAATCGAAGGATGCTTGGAAAGGACTCAAGACATTATGTGGATATGATAAAAAGAAAACAACACCAGAACCAGAAGATGTGACCTCATATGTAAATGAAATGAACTCATTTTTCGCGAGGTTTGAACAACATGATTTTAGTACAGAACAGAGTGAGGTGATAGGTACCATACGCAACAGGAGAGACGAGCAAATCGTGATTATGGAAGAAGCGGTGGTCGGGGAACTCAAACGTGTGCGTGTGAGCAAAGCCACAGGGCCTGATGGGGTGCCAGCTCGGGCACTCAGGTGCTGTGCGGAAGAATTGGCACCAGTGCTGCAACATCTGTTCCAGGATTCCATTACCCAAGGGAAAGTGCCTCAGATGTGGAAATTGACCGAAATTAAACCTATTGCCAAAATTCCCTTCCCCAAACATCTCAACGATTTTAGACCTGTTGCTCTTACATCAAATATAATGAAATGCCTTGAAAATATTGTTAGGAACCTTTTATGTGATAAAATGGATAATTTTAGAGATCAGATGCAATTTGCTTATTGTAGGAACAGAAGTGTCCAAGACGCAAGTTTAACTTTTATAAATGAACTTAGCAAACACTTGGATAAAAGGAATTCATCAACAAGAATGTTATTCATCGATTTTAGCTCAGCCTTCAACACTATACAACCCCATATGCTTTTAAACAAACTACTAGAAATGGGTTATAACAGTAACCTTTTAAGCTGGATCTTTAGTTTTTTAACAAAAAGGTCCCAGTACACCAAAATCGGTAGTGAACTGTCCAATAAAATCATTACCAACACAGGTGCGCCTCAGGGATGTGTGTTATCCCCAGTCTTATTTAGCCTGTACACAAATGATTGTAGGAGCGTCTTCGACAACTGTACCTTAATAAAATATGCCGATGACACAGTAATTACAGGAAAGATACTGAACGATGACTCCACAAACTATGTAGCTCAAGTACAAAAATTTGTCGAGTGGTGTAAAGAAAATTATTTAGTTCTAAACGTAAATAAAACAAAAGAAATTATCATTGATTTTAGAAGCAAATTTATACATGTTCCAGATATAATCAGTATTGAGGGGGAACCTGTGGAGCGGGTAAAACAATATAAATATCTCGGGATTGTAATTGATGATGAACTTAAAGGTAATGCAAACACAAGTCTAGTCATGAAAAAATGTAACCAAAGACTTCATTTTATCAGAATTCTAAATAACGTTCATGTAGATAAGAAAATAATCAGCCTGTTTTATAAATCCACCTTAGAGTCTATTCTAAATTTTTCAATCACCACCTGGTATAAAAAATTAAGGTCAGCAGACAAAAATAAGCTTAAGAAGATAGTTAGAAAGGCTAAAAAGTTAGGTATAGATACAAAGATTATAGACTCATTATATCAAGAGGCTGCATTAAAACAAGTAAGGAAAATAATGCAGGACCAAACTCACCCTCTAAATAACTCTTTTATGTTTTTAAGATCAGGAAGAAGGCTGGCACTACCCATGATGAAAACTGAACGCTACAAAAAAACCTTTGTTCCCAGCAGTATAGTACTTTTTAACCATGTCCATTCATAGAAATCATGTTGTCTATGAATGTTTTTATGTGACTGATGTCTTTAAAATAGTACTAACCTGTGTACTCTTTTAACTTTGGAGCCTGTTTTTGCCATAAAGATTTTCACTTGTATGCATCCCTGTATAACAATGTGACAAATAAATTATCTTATCTTATCTTATCTTATCTTATTATTATTATTACTATTATTATTACTATTATTACTATTATTATTATTATTACTATTATTATTATTACTATTATTATTATTATTACTATTATTATTATTATTACTATTATTATTATTATTACTATTATTATTATTATTATTATTATTATTGAGTGCTGTACTTGAACATTTAATACAATCTTTGACAAAACAAACAGCTGCTTACATTTCATAAGTTAACAGAAATAAATTGATAAAACAAAACAACTTATACAGCTTCCTCTAATTCTAGATAATTTTTCTCAATGCAGGTTAATTAAAGGAGGTATTCTATGTTAATGAAAATTTAACTAACAGCTCACATTGTGGAAAATATTCACACAGAGGAGATTTATTTAAGAAACTGTATATAGTGTATATAGTAGAATTGTATATAATATTGGTAATGGGTAGTTTAAATCAGTTTATATTCACTCGGGTTTCAGATACAATACTCTGTTTCGAACTTGGAGATTACAATTATCTTGAGAACTAGTGAAAATGAAAAGAGGGTAGAATATGAAGGTGAGGGTCAGTGACCGGCAGTCGAGAATATACCCTCAGACGAGCAACAACAATTATAGTGCTCCATATAAACCTACAAACTTTATACCTAACAAGGAGTGGACGGTTGGTCATGTTATTGACATAGTCTATGCTGTCTCTCTACGGTCCGCCATCCAGGTTAAGTATTATCTTTTACTAATGGCCATTAGTGGGGAAATACAGAAGGATAGGCGTTACGAGGCATGACAAACAAAATACACCCCGTAAGTTATCTTGTCATTCGTATAAATTCGTATATTGCATCACCATAATTATAAATTGGATAAACTTACAACCTGAGTTACATGACGATAGTGTATTAGTGGTACGTGTTACTTTTGTTCCAGGTGGGTGTTTAGCCGGACAGTGATCCTAGGTCTCAGCAAGTTAGTGAGTATATGTTTTAGCCCATTATTTAGCAGATGTTTTTTACATCTAGCCAAACGAAGGATGGTCTATCTAAAAGCTTCGGCTTAACAGACCTGTTTCCTCATATATTTAAATGTAAACATGTACTATCCATACAATTGTAATATTGAGGCCAATAAAAATGTATCGTAAAAATGTATCGTATCTCTCTGTGTGTGGTGTGTGGTGGATGTGTGTGTGTGTGTGGTGGATGTGTGGAGATGTGTGTGTGTGTGTGTACAGATGCATCACCACTGTCTTGTTGTGGTTGATACTGACGTTGTTGGCTTCAGTCCAAGCTTGTAGGTTGTTAAGTTGTTGTTGTAGTAGGTGGTAGTGAGGTGTATGTATGTATGTATGTATGTATGTATGTATGTAGGTTAGGTGTGAATTCCCTCAAATTAAATTTAGGACAGGTGAACTCTCTCATACACACACACAGATATATATATATATATATATATTATTTATATATATATATATATATATTATTTATATATATATATATATATTATTTATATATATATATATATATTTATATATATATATATATATTTATATATATATATATAAATAATATATATATATATATATATATATAAATAATATATATATATATATATATAAATAATATATATATATATATATATAAATAATATATATATATATATATATATATAAATAATATATATATATATATATATATATAAATAATATATATATATATATATATATAAATAATATATATATATATATATATAAATAATATATATATATATATATAAATAAATAATATATATATATATATATAAATAAATAATATATATATATATATATATATATATATATATATATATATATATATATATAAATAATATATATATATATATATATAAATAATATATATATATATATATATATATAAATAATATATATATATATATATATATATAAATAATATATATATATATATATATATAAATAATATATATTTATATATAAATAATATATATATATATATATAAATAATATATATATATATATATAAATAATATATATATATATATATATAAATATATATATATATATATAAATAATATATATATATATATATATATAAATAATATATATATATATATATATAAATAATATATATATATATATATATATATCTGTGTGTGTGTATGAGAGAGTTCACCTGTCCTAAATTTAATTTGAGGGAATTCACACCTAACCTACATACATACATACATACATACATACATACATACACCTCACTACCACCTACTACAACAACAACTTAACAACCTACAAGCTTGGACTGAAGCCAACAACGTCAGTATCAACCACAACAAGACAGTGGTGATGCATCTGTACACACACACACACACATCTCCACACATCCACCACACACACACACACATCCACCACACACCACACACAGAGAGATACGATACATTTTTACGATACATTTTTATTGGCCTCAATATTACAATTGTATGGATAGTACATGTTTACATTTAAATATATGAGGAAACAGGTCTGTTAAGCCGAAGCTTTTAGATAGACCTGATGCTACTATATACAGAATAATTTTGCCGTAGATAATCGGCTGAAAGGCCTAAGATTACAAACATAAGTTTTTAACCCTGATACCATTATAACCATAAAATTAAAACGAAAAAAAAAAACAATACAAATAATACAGTACATGGATGGTATAAAATAATGAATACATAATATTTACAAGATGACACACAAAAATCTTAAGAAGAGACTGGTTATGTTGTTTAATTAACTAAAAAACAGGTAAGATGTATGAATGCAATAATGTTAATATGAATTACATAGGTTTTGCTTTACCTTGAATTTAAATGTATTCAAGGAAACAATATCTTTAATTTGTTGTGGCAACTGGTTCCAACATGTAACTCCACGGAAGGTGACACTCTGTTGAGCATGTGATGTCCTACATAATGGTAATCTCAGAGTAAGTGGTCGTCTGCTGTCAGTATTACAAGAAATTTGTTCAAAATCACTGTTACCTGTGTATGAATATAAAGATTTGTGAACAAAAAGGCTAGTTTGAAGAGATATTATGTCAGGTAATTTCAGGAGTTTAAGGTCTTTAAATAGGGAGTTAGTGTGGGCATAGCGATGACTGAAGGTCAATACACGTATAATTTTCTTTTGCGTAACAATAAGACTATCAAGGTAAGTTTTATAAGCCCCTCCCCATATAGCTGTGCAATACAAAAGGTATGGATAAGCAAGTGTTAGGTAAATCTGCCTCAGACAATCACTGGGTATGTTATCACGTATTTTCCACAATACACCTGAAATTTTACTTAGCTTGGTATTTATCTCCAATATCTGTGATTTCCATTTTAATTTGTTATCAATTATGACTCCTAAGAACTTAAATTCATCAACTTTATAAAGTCTGACATTGTCAATATAAATATCTATATCTGCTATAGGCTGTGTCATCAATGGGTGTGATATCATATAGTGTGTTTTCGAAATATTTAAGCTTAGTTTGTTACACTTTATCCAGTTTGATACATGTATTAATTCATCATTAAGGTTGTTTTTAACATCATTAACTTCCCGTCCCTGGAGAAAAATGGTCGTGTCGTCTGCAAATAGGAGAAACTTTAACTTATCTGTACAACGTGTAATATCATTTATATAGAGTAAAAATAGAATGGGTCCCAAGACCGAGCCCTGTGGTACACCATAATTAATTGGCAAATAAGATGATTGAACATTATTATAAATTGTACACTGATGTCTATCACATAAATAACTCCTAAACCAATTGTGTGCTGGACCACGAATGCCATAAACCAACAATTTTTCTAACAGTATTGAATGGGATACAGTATCAAATGCTTTAGATAAATCACAGAAGACTGATATTTGAAACATCTTACTGTCAAGTGCAGTATACATATTTTTGCAGAGTTTGTGAATAGCAAGTTCTGTTGAGTTAGGACGAAAACCATATTGTGATTCAGAAAGTAATGAAAATTTGGTAAGATAGCTAAGCAGCCTACAGGCTACGAGTTTTTCAAAAATTTTGCTAAAGCTTGGTAGGATTGATATTGGTCTGTAATTGGAATGAATGTATTTCTCACCTTTTTTAAACACCGGTATCACTCTAGCAATCTGGAGATGTTTTGGGAAGCAACCTTCCTTAAAAGATCTGTTTATAATATATTCAAGGAAAGGGGATATTTCTTTACAGCACTCTTTGATAATTTTTATGTTTACATCGTCAAATCCTGGTGATGTTAACTTTAATTTCTTTATAACAGTTTTAATTTCCATAAGTGTTGTTGGTTGAAGAAAAAATGAAAATTCTACAGGCTCAGGTAAATAATTAGAAAAAGTAATTGCAGGTTGTTGGATTTTAGAAGCTAGGGTATTAGCTATATTACAAAAATAGTTGTTAAAAGATGTCGCTATGTCTTGGTTGTTAGTCTTAACTTCATCCTGAAATACGATAGAATTAGGTAAAATATTTACACTAGTTTTCCCCATTAAAATATTAATAGTCTCCCATGTCTTTTTAGTATCTCCTGCACTGTCTTTTAACTTGGATTTATAGTAATTTACTTTAGCAGCTCTTATTGTAGTAGTTAATGTATTTCTGTACTGTTTGAAGATTTTTTCGTAGGTAAGGGGCCATCTGGCGTAAAGTTTCTGCAACTTGTTACGATGCTTAATAGAATTTATTATTGCTGGAGAAATATAAGGTTTATTGTGATGTTTTTCTTTAACTGTGTATTGTTTTTTAGGAAAGTGCTTATTATAGAGATTTTGGAACTTATTCATGTAAATATCAAAACTTCTGTTAACATTACTACCACTAATCTCTGTCCTCCAGTCGTAATTTATTAAGTCAGTTTTAAAGGCAACAATAGAAGCATTATTCATTATTCTTTTTGTCTTAATAATTCTAGAAGAATATGAAATGTTCATATTAATTGAAAATATACTGAAAACAGGGAAGTGATCGCTGATGTTCGTATAAATTATGCCACTAACCAGGTGATTTTGCAGGTTATTTGACCATATGTGATCAATTAGTGAGGCTGTAGTTTCAGTAACTCTAGTTGGTTTGGTAATTGTGGGAAAGAAATAGTAAGAATAAAATAAGTGTATAAAATCATGTACCCTACTCTCATTTTTAAGTAAATTTACATTGAAGTCACCCATAATATAACAAGGCAATTTTTCTAATGCTAATAATTCTATAATATTATCAATACATGAAAGAAATTCATTAAAGTTTGCATTTGGTGGTCTATAAATAATACCTACAATAAACTTAAATGGTTGAGTAATCCTTAAAAATAGAGACTCCATGTGAGGTAACTGAAGGGAAACATTGCATATTAGTGAACAGTGAAACTTATTGTGAAGATAAATTGCTAGTCCTCCCCCCTGAGCATTCTTGTTTTTAAAGTGATCATATTATAAAGGGAACATATTGCATCAGTCAGCCGAGTTTCACATAACCCCACAACATCAAAAGTAACATCCATACGGTATAAACATTGTTCAAGAAAAGCATCAAAATGAAGAGGAATACTACTGATATTATAAGACATTATATTAAGACTAGGGCAAGATATGTTTTGCCTAAGCTCAGAATCACAAAAATAGTAGTTGCAAATGGGTTCATTGAGTATATGATCATTTGTGAGACTTTCATCAATATTTAGTACATTAAATTTCAAGTTATTAACTATATTTATAGGAAATACGTGATATTTACATCCATCTAAAACATTAACCAATTCAACGTCACTTAGACTATGAAAAGGAAAGACCACTTGGTAATCTGCCATCTTAAGTAAAAATATACAAGAAAATATATATTAGATTTACCAGTTGTTACTATTTCTTGGATGGTCGTGATGACATTCTCGTGTTTACCCTCTTCACTGTGGAAAGGGGTGGCACATCCTTTTTTTCACCTGAGCACACACCGGCCTTCAGGGACGGGCTCACTGCAACATCACCACCACCGACAGCCCCCAGAGTAGCGGTAACATCAGGGGCAGCAACAACGGCTGTCACACCGGCAGGAGAACCCGACACACCAACGGCTGAATCCACACTGGAGACCGCACCAGAAACACTGAGCTGTGGCCAGGCTTCACTTCCACTGTCTCGTCCACCAGGGGGAGGAGGATTCAAAGAAGATGGTCTGGAACTGTGGAACGTCCTGGTCGGTACTTCATGTTGGGGTGCACTCATTCGTTGCTTAATCACTAGCTTTGTGTGTCGAAAAGAGAGAGAGAGAGAGAGAGAGAGAGAGAGAGACAATGAATTAACAGTACCAATGCCTGATGTGGTATTGTCGGTCATATAACATGGGAATCAACACACACACACATCCACCACACACACACACACACACTGGAGGGACACCCACTCCAGGTTGTGGAAAAAACCAAAATCCTGGGAATTATACTGGACAGTAAGTTGGACTGGAAGCATCATATTACCACCACCACTACCCAGTCCACCTCTTACCGTTTGTACAGTTGGACACATGAATGGGTGGTACAACCCAAGTGAAAGATGGTCAATTTCTCCCAATATCAAGTTTCTTAGTGCAAAATAGGAGACATCAGGGGCAGAAGTCAGTATTGAGGATGGTAATAAAAGGCAAGTACCTGATAATAGACACTGGTTAGGTTAGGTTAGGTGGGCAGGGTAGGGAAGGGTAGGTTAGGTTAGGTGGGTAGGGCAGGGAAGGGTAGGTTAGGTTAGGTTGGTAAATAGGAGGGGCAGAAGTCAGTATTGAGGATGGTAATAAAAAGCAAGACCTGATAATAGACACTGGTTAGGTTAGGTGGGTAGGGTAGGGTAGGTCAAGTTGATTAGGTTAGGTTAGGTTAGGTTGGGTTGGTAAATAGGAGGGACAGAAGTCAGTATTGAGGATGGTAATAAAAGGCAGGTACACTCGTGCACCACAGTCTCTAGCCCACCTGAGTTTGGGCCTGATATATGGCTCGTATCCTTTCTGGACGACAGCCCACTCCAACGATTAATAAGATGCCACACAAGCACGAACATACATTTCGAACCGATACAAGTTTGACTCCCTGTTTGACATGTATAATTAATTGTTTTTTAAGGCTACGCAATCATATTTTGGCTGTGTGAATGACATTTATGTATATAATTATTGCAATATACTATCACCATAATTTACAATGAACTAGCACACGAAAGAATATTGCCAGAGGATTCATGAAATCACCAACTAAACAACACACTTCAAATCAGCAAGTGAACTCAGGTTTATCGGCGCACGCGAGCGTGTGTCTATATTGTGAGAGAGAGAGAGAGAGAGAGAGAATCATCAGACAATATCTGTTCACCTATGTGACCGTCTAAGCACAGTGGCTAAAAATAATGATGGTTCCACCGCAACATAGTGACCAATAATATAATGATGACCAAACACAATTTAAAACATATACAGTATAGGGATATAACAAACAACTATTTCCTACACATTAATCAACTGACATTTTATACGTTCTCAATATTATCTTACAATAATTCCATCTTTTCATACGGAGAGGAGACACACTGCTGGTGTTTCGGGGTCACACACGCAATATTCTTCATGTTCATTTTCATGTTAATCTCACCTTACTTTTGTTAATGTTAAAAAAAAAAATCGTTGTAGATAATTATACAAAATACATAAGATTAATCACGTTAAGAAAACCATTTCTGAGGAAGAATCTTGATGTTACAGTAGGCTACACACACACACACACACACACACACACTGAATACCTGTGTGTTCACTGGGTGGTATGGAAATGCTTCGTTTTAATTGTAGTTCTTGAATGCTTATTGGTATATTCTTTTATGTCCTTCTTTCATGCAAATATCTGAGGAATTAAAATGCAGTAAAGAAATATAATAATTTTTGCAGCCCAAATACTATTGTATAGTATAACCACAGAAAGAGTTGTATAGAAGGTTTACATGACACAGTGAGTCAGACACCTTTTCAATTTTTCGAAGCATTTCTGTTGGTGCAGGTCTGACCTTGTGATAGTTTCAGTGGGCTGTCGTCCAGAAAGGATCCGAGCCATATAGCCGCCCCAAACTCAGGTGGGCTAGAGATTGTGGTGCGCGAGTGTACCTGATAATAGACACTGGTTACTCAAATGGGACAAGTATCTTTCACCTGGGCTGTACCACCCATTTATGTGTCCAACTGTACATGCTGAGAAGGCTAAAGTCCCTTATAGGTACAGCACAGTGTGAGCTGAGGAGTATATATTATATGTTTATACTCCCCAAGCTGACCTATGCCTCCCCAAGCTGGTTCCCATCCATTAACACCACTCAGAAGAAACAGCTTGAACGTGTACAGAAAAGGGTTTGTCGCATAATACTGTGGGCAGACTATACTACCTACAGTGAGGCCCTTATTACCCTTGGCATGGTCACCCTAGACACAGTACACCACAACATTCTGTGTCCATTTAGCATAGAACTGTTAAGAAACCCGAGACATTGAGATATGCTGCCCCCTTCCCTTCCCTTCCACCACCACGACAATCAACGAGACATACCAACATCTTAACACCAATAAGGGCACGTACTGACCACTACAACAACAGTCTCATACCCACTATGGTCAGAATTATTAACAACAAATAATACTATGTCTATATTTGTCTCACCATCATAACATCTTTCATTGTTGTATATATAAAACCATTCCCATCAATCATCAACCATATATATAATGTACTGTGTATTTTCACCCTTATGGCTGCTACCTCAATAAACCGTTTATTATTATTATTATTATTATTATTACACACACTTAATATCCTCCTCACACACACACACACACTGTCTCATACATACACAATTTCTCTCTCGCTCTCTCTCACACACACACAGACACACACACAATTTCTCTCTCACAGACACACTCTCTCTCTCTCTCTCTCTCTCTCTCTCTCTCTCTCTCTCTCTCTCTCTCTCTCACACACACACAATTTCTCACACACACACACACTTTAAATCCTCCTCTCTCCCTCTTTCTCACACACACACACAATATATATATATATATATATATATATATATATATATATATATATATATATCACACACTCTCTGTGTTGTGTGGAAAGCACAACACCTACCGAAGCAATTGACCATCTAAGTGCCTTAATAAGTGAATTAAAAGACAAAAATGAAAATATGGAAATATGTGTCAGTCAGATTGCACCAACCACGCAATCTGATACTCTTCAAGCGAAAATTGATGAAATCAACGACCATATCCAGAAATGGGCTGATGATAATAAAATAATCACAGTCAATCCCAGCCTCTCTTTCAAATTAGGAACAGGAGAAATAGACGAGTCCTGCTTCTCTACATATGAACAACAAACCATCCTCAGCAGAAATGTCATTTTTAGACTATTCGGTGCAATCATAAAGAAGTACCCAGTTTTCAATGATTGCATAAACTGGAAAAAACTGAAGAAAAATTCAATCGTACATGGTATAGTATACACCAACCACCAACCACCCAGCATGATGACTACCCCGGCCTCAGCTCCCCCCACACACCCATCACATCCTGCAGGGACCATGAAGGGTGGCAAGTGGTCAACAGACACCGCACCCCACGACCCAGGCCTCTACAAGGATACCCAAGGGGCGGCGGTGGCGATACATTTGGACAAAGGCAAGGGAAATTCCAACACCCCAAGAGAATACCACCATCATCTCACCTGTCTATACAAGTCCCACGAGACTACAACGCCAGGCCTAGACATACCCCTCGCTACACCACTCACTACCCTCTCCCTACCTCAGGCCGCACCCAAGAGGAAACACACAGGGATGAACACCAGTACCATCCTCACAGACCACAGTGGAAGAGGATAGGATGCTACAACTGTGGGGAACTTAACCATCATCAATCCAATTGCAGATATGACCATAAGGTGAAATGTAGAAATTGTAATAATCTAGGACATAAAAGTAAACTATGCACGTATAATAGCACTTAGGAATATGGCGAAGATGACCAGGCCGATTGTTCTATAACTAAACACTCAAAGGACAAACTTATACTAGAACACGTTAATGCTCAATCACTACATGCTAATTTTGAAGAAATAAAACTTCTTACTAATGAAAGAAATATAGATGTTCTCTGTGTCAGCGAAACCTGGCTATCTCCCCACACTCCTAGCGCTGACGTAAATATTTCTGGATATGACATATATAGATGCGACAAAGGTCGTGGCTCAGGTGTCTGTATCTATGTTAAACACTCCCTTAACTCACAACTAATTCACACCAATGTAACCAATGTAACAGGCATAGAAGACATATGGGTCACAATACAGAGTAGGAAACTGCCATCATTTATTATAGGGTGTATTTACAGGCGTGGCTGAGTGGATAGAGTGACGGACTGCGAATGGCAAGGGCTCTTGTTCGAGTCCACGAGAAAAACGTCTGGGATTTTTTCGAGGTGATCTGATGGGTCTAGCTGTTCGTCAACTACCCTGGCTACGCCGACACGTCAAGAAAATACCCCCTACATCGTCGTCAACTCACAACATAGAAGATGCCCGACCATATTCCAAGATGCTATGAGTGACGGTGTAGCTGCTCTCCCCTGATAGTGACGTGTATAAATAAGGTGTCGTCATCTAATTGGGCAGAAGAGAAGCAACGGTACCAACATCACCACGAAGTTCCACTGTCTCATCTAGTGCGACACCCAATAATCTCGGGGCCTCGCAAGAGTCACGGGCTACTGACAGCCTACAGTCCCGAGGTTGAGGTATAGAAAAAAAAAATAAAAAAAAACACCCTAACTCCTATGATTATATTACCGATGTCATGAGAGCCATGTCCCTCCGTAAAAAACCTATGTTTATCCTAGGTGATCTTAACGACGACCTATTAAATATAAACAGTAAGCTATTGCGAATAATTAAGCAAAACAAATTTACACAAATCGTAAACGGACCAACCAGAATCACTCCTACCTCCTCCACATTACTAGACGTTATAATTACCAACAAACCCGAGCTTGTACTAAAATCTGACGTAGTCCCACACCTCATTGCAGATCACGACCTTATAACTACCACCATAGATATTAGCAAACCCAAAAATTCGCCAATCATACGCACATTTCGTGAGCTCAACCAATATGATAAGGACATATTCTGTGAACATATTCTTAATGAAGTACCTAAATTAGACAACATTCTCAACACAGATAATGTAAACGAACAAGTCAACACACTA
>JAWQEG010000540.1:230000-240000 GCA_033782935.1 Petrolisthes cinctipes
GAAGGCACCCGCAATGTCTAAAGCAAGAACAGCTGTAGGTCTTCCTCGATCCAGGGCGTCGCTCCATTCGTTGACTAACAGCAGGTTGAGGTCTGCCGCTGAGCGTCCCTTCCTGAACCCAAACTGTCTCTCGCTGAGGAGGTACTGCTCCACCAAATGAGTGGTGAGGCGCTGGGTGATGATGCCCTCCAACACTTTGCTAACCACAGACAATGGTGAAACAGGCCGATAATTTGTTACTTCTGACCTGCTACCTTTTTTGTGTACTGGGACGACGTGACTGGTCTTCCAAAGCCTTGGCCATCGGTTGGAAGGAAATAGAAGGAAAGGAGGGACAGAGAGAAGGAAGGAAATAGAAGGAAAGGAGGGACAGAGAGAAGGAAGGAAATAGAAGGAAAGGAGGGACAGAGAGAAGGAAGGATATAGAAGGAAAGGAGGGACAGAGAGAAGGAAGGAAATAGAAGGAAAGGAGGGACAGAGAGAAGGAAGGAAATAGAAGGAAAGGAGGGACAGAGAGAAGGAAGGAAATAGAAGGAAAGGAGGGACAGAGAGAAGGAAGGAAATAGAAGGAAAGGAGGGACAGAGAGAAGGAAGGAAAGGAAGGACAGAGAGAAGGAAGGAAAGGATGGACAGAGAGAAGGAAGGAAAGGAAGGACAGAGAGAAGGAAGGAAAGGAAGGACAGAGAGAAGGAAGGAAAGGAAGGACTGAGAGAAGGAAGGAAAGGAAGGACAGAGAGAAGGAAGGAAAGGAAGGACAGAGAGAAGGAAGGAAATAGAAAGAAATTTACTAAGGACAAGATCATAACATAGTATATAGTTTTGTAGACATATATACCTGTTCCACCTGTGATGGAAACTAATAGTGAGATTAGACTAAGATGTTTTAACACTACAAAACAAAAAAGATCTTATTCTAGTTATCAAAAAAAAAAAATAAAATAAAATAAAAAAAATAAAAAAAAAATTACCTCCTTGTGTTGTGGGTCCAGTGGCCAAGATATCAGAGGTGGTAGATGCAGAGAACCTCACTGAGTTTGTCTATAATATTATGTTACTTATAGTTAATACCAATATTTCTCAATGTATGTTTCCTGATTCAGAGAAGTGGGCTGTCATAAAACCTGTTGAGTTGAGTTCATTTAGGCCAGTCTCCAAATTATCTTTCATGTCAAAAGTATTGGAATATGTTATTTTTAATCAGTTGAGGTTACATTTGTAGGAAGTTCTTGCACTGTCAGATAATCAGTCAGTCTATAGGCCAGCAGTGTTTGCCAAACTTTTTTAGTATGTAACCTTACAGCAGTACCAAACCTGTCATCACACACACATTTATAAACCTTATAAAATCTTACTAATTTTAATTGGCACAGATATATTTTAAAATTTTAAATATTAATCACAGCATTGAGAAAAATAAAATCTCCATTGGTCTTTATCAATGTTTATTAACAATGTCTGATTTATTAACATTTTAATGTGAAGAATGTAACACTTAGACCCTACCATGACCCCCAGAAAAGGGCCCATGAACCCTTTAGGGGTCATGGGCCCCAGTTTGGGAACCCCCGCTATAGACAGTTGTATTCTACTGAAACTGTAGTGTGTTCTGTTGTTAGTGAATTATTATTAACAATATATGAAGGGAAATGTAGTATTTTGATTCTCCTTCATCTAAGTGCACCATTTGATACTATCGTGTATGAATTGCTTTTGAATGACTTGAGAACTGTTGGTACTAGGGAGGATGCTTTGAGATATTTAGAAAGATATTTAGAAAGTTATTTAGAAAGTTATTTAGAAAGATAGAAAATATTGTGTGCAAATTGGAAACTCATTCTCTTCTTATGAACCTTTGACAACGCAGTGTCCAACTTTCCAACCTTCCTGGAAAACCATAAAAATAAAAAATAAAATAAAATAATAATAATAATCAATGAGAGAAGTGTTATAGATAAGTATTCCCTATAAAAGCTCATTTTCTGTAATTAATCTTTTTTATTAATTCATTTTCTATGTTTAGTTAAGGCATAAACTAAAGTAAACCTGCCCTCAATGATAATATGGTAATATTTTTAATTTTGAGATATTAAAAAGGAAGATATTTAATTATTTCATTCTCTGTCATCTTCTCTCTCTCTCTCTCTCTCTCTCTCTCTCTCTCTCTCTCTCTCTCTCTCCTTCCTTTCTTTCTATTTCCTTCTTTCTCCCTGTCCCTCCTTTCTTTCAATTTCCTTCCTTCCTTCTCTCTGTCCCTCCTTTCCTTCAATTTCCTTCCTTCTCTCTGTCCCTCCTTTCTTTCAATTTCCTTCCTTCTTTCTGTCCCTCCTTTCTTTCTATTTCCTTCTTTCCTTCCCTCTGTCCCTCCTTTCCTTCCTTCTCTCTGTCCCTCCTTTCCTTCTATTTCCTTCCTTCTTTCTCTCTGTCCCTCCTTTCCTTCTATTTCCTTCATTCTTTCTCTCTGTCCCTCCTTTCCTTCCTTCTCTCTGTCCCTCCTTTCTTTCTATTTCCTTCTTTCCTTCTCTCTGTCCCTCCTTTCCTTCTATTTCCATCTCTCTCTCTCTCTCTCTCTCTCTCTCTCTCTCTCTCTCTCTCTTTAATTCCTTCCTTCTCTCTGTCCCTCCTTTCTTTCTATTTAATTTATTATGTGTAAATGTGTGTTTAAAATAATACATATATATGTGTGTGTATGTTTAAAATAATACATATACGTGTGTGCTTAAAATATTACAAATAAATATATGTGTATGTATATGTATGTATGTAGGGTATATATGTGTATGTATATGCGTGTATGTATGTGTTTAAAATAATATATATGTATATATGTTTGTATATATATGTATGTATGTATATATGTATGTGAATATATGTGTATGTATATATATGTATGTAGGGTATATATGTGTATGTATATGCGTGTATGTATGTGTTTAAAATATATATATATATATATGTATGTGTATATGTATATGTATGTGTATATATATGTATGTATGTGTATGTATATGTATGTATGTGTATATATATGTATGTAGGCTATATATGTGTATGTATATGCAGGTATGTATGTGTATATATATGTATGTATGTATATATGTATGTGTATGTATGTATATATGTATATGTATGTATGTGTATATATATATATATATGTGTGTATATGTATGTATGTATGTGTATATATATATATGTATGTATATATATATGTATGTATATGTAAGTGTGTATGTGTATATATATGTATGTATATATGTATGTATGTATGTATGTATGTTCCTCCCCGGGCCAGCCAGCGTCTTTGTGTAATAACACGTGGCTGTTCCCATCACCAGGCACACCTCATACACACACTCATATAATCATCAATAACTCGTAAACTACAAAACATAGAATATTCGGGTTTGTTTTAATCGATAGAGGAGGCTTCATCGTACGTGTACCAACCAACAGATATTTAATTAACCGCCTGTGTGCCGAGGGATTTGTAAATTAGTTAGCCGGTATTCGATCAGCTGATGTGACAGGGAACAGCAAGCAGCGGTGGTGGCAGCTCTCAAACTCATGGGGATTTTTCACTAGATTTGGGGAATTTTGGGGATTTTCTACCTTAGATTTTGGGATTTTTATTTATTTTTTTTATTTTGGGATTTTTCATTGCTAAATTTTGGATATATTTTGGGATTTTAATGTTTTTTTTTTATTTCATTATGTTTAAATTAATATCATATTATTTTTATTTTTATTGGGGTCGTGAATTTAAGGGGGTGCGGGTGTAGGGGACATAGGGGGGGGTATTAGGGGGGTGCGGGAATAGGGGGACACATGTATAGGGTTAATTAGGGTGGGTAGAAAGCCTATATAGCTGCCCCCCTATACCCGCACCCCCCTAAACCTGTCCCCATACTCCTGCACCCCCCTATAGCTAACACCCCACACAAGCAAGCCTGGCCCCACTATTCCTGCACCCCCCTAAACCCCAACCAACCAAGTATGCCCCATACACCCGCACCCCCTTAAAAAACCCGCACCCCTCTAAAAAAAAACCCACAAAAAAAAAAACAATTAATTAAAACACCTAAGAAATTTTACCCCAACCCAAAAAAAATCTAGAAAAAAATTATTCTGGGGTAAATCTTGGGGAAAACTCAAGGAAATTTTTGGGGTTGTCGACAGTAGCGTTGGGGTTGGGTTGGTAGTGTCCTAATCAGTTTCAGTTCGTGTTGGTGAAGATTCAACCCAACCTAACCTTACCATCTTTGGGGACCTTGGAATACTATGTGAGTGGTGGGGTTAGGGAAGGTCTGCCCCATCATTTGAGGTGTGGTTAGGGTGTGTACGAAGGTTTTTGGGAGGGGTTAAGATACGTGTGTGTGTTTGTATGTGTGTGTTTGTGTGTATGTATGTATGTCTCCTGTGTGTATGTGTTGGGGTGTGTACGAATGATAGATAGTGAGGTGTGGTTAGGGTGTGTACGAATGTTTTGGGAGGGGTTGAAATTACGTGTGTATATATGTATGTATGTATGTTTTTGTGTGTATGTATATATGTATGTTTTGGTGTGTTTTGGTGTGTATGTATATATGTGTATGTGTGTGTGTATATATGTATGTGTGTATGTATATATGTATGTATGTGTGTTTTTGTGTGTATATATATGTGTGTTTTGGTGTGTGTGTGTGTGTGTATATATGTGTGTATGTGTATATATATGTGTGTATATATGTGTATGTGCTTATATATATATGTGTGTGTGTATATATGTATATGTGTGTGTATATATATGTATGTGCGTATATACATATGTATGTGTGTATATATGTGTATGTGTGTAATACTGATTTTTTTAAAGTCAAATACAAATAATTTTATTCCTGAATCTAAAAATACAAAAAATAACAAAAAATACAAATACTGGTTCAAAAAATACAAATAATAATAATAATAATACAAATATTTTTATTCCTGAATCTAAAAATACAAAAAATAATAATAATAATAATAATAATAATAATAATAATAATAATAATACAAATAATAATAATACAAATATTTTTATTCCTGAATCTAAAAATACAAAAAATACAAATAATAATAATACAAATACTTTTATTCCAGATTCAAAAAATACAATTACAAATATTCCTGAAATTATGCCAAAAAAAAAAATATATATATATAAACAGATTTTTTTTTTTTTTTTTTTCTGTATTTATTGAAAGAATTATATACCGTTTTGTAGCAGTGTTGCCAGATCCGGTTAGGTCCCGGTAGTTTGTACAGGTTAGGTCCCGGTAGTTTGTACAGGTTAGGTCCCGGTAGTCTGGTTAGGTTAGGTCCCGGTAGTTTGTCCAGGTTAGGTCCCGGTAGTCTGGTTAGGTCCCAGTAGTTTGTACAGGTTAGGTCCCGGTAGTCTGCCCAGGTTAGGTCCCGGTAGTTTGTACAGGTTAGGTCCCGGTAGTTTGTACAGGTTAGGTCCCGGTAGTTTGTACAGGTTAGGTCCCGGTAGTCTGGTTAGGTCCCAGTAGTTTGTACAGGTTAGGTCCCGGTATTCTGCCCAGGTTAGGTCCCGGTAGTTTGTACAGGTTAGGTCCCGGTAGTTTGTACAGGTTAGGTCCCGGTAGTCTGCCCAGGTTAGGTCCCGGTAGTCTGGTTAGGTTAGGTTAGGTCCCGGTAGTCTGTCCAGGTTAGGTCCCGGTAGTTTGTACAGGTTAGGTCCCGGTAGTCTGCCCAGGTTAGGTCCCGGTAGTCTGGTTAGGTTAGGTTTGGTCTCGGTAGGTTAGGTTAGGTCCCGGTAGTCTGTCCAGCTTAGGTCCCGGTAGTCTGTCCAGGTTAGGTTAGGTTAGGTTAGGTCCCGGTAGTTTGTACAGGTTAGGTCCCGGTAGTTTGCTGTGGTCTAGGTTAGGTTAGGTCCTGGTAGTTTGTCCAAGTTAGGTTAGGTTAGGTTAGGTTAGGTTAGGTCCTGGTAATTTGCTGTGGTCTAGGTTAGGTTAGGTTTAGGTCCCGGTAGTCTGTACAGGTTAGGTCCCGGTAGTTTGCTGTGGTCTAGGTTAGGTTAGGTTTAGGTCCCGGTAGTTTGCTGTGGTCTAGGTTAGGTTAGGTTTAGGTCCCGGTAGTCTGGTTAGGTTATGTTAGGTCCCGGTAGTTTGTCCAGGTTAGGTTAGGTTAGGTCCCGGTAGTCTGCCCAGGTTAGGTCTCGGTAGTTTGTACAGGTTAGGTCTCGGTAGTCTGCCCAGGTTAGGTTAGGTCCCGGTAGTCTGCCCAGGTTAGGTCTCGGTAGGTTAGGTTAGGTTAGGTCCCGGTAGTCTGCCCAGGTTAGGTCAGGTTAGGTCTCGGTAGGTTAGGTTAGGTTAGGTCCCGGTAGTCTGCTGTGGTCTAGGTTAGGTCCCGGTAGTCTGCCCAGGTTAGGCCCCGGTAGTCTGCCCAGGTTAGGTTAGGTTAGGTTAGGTTAGGTTAGGTTAGGTTAGGTTAGGTTATGTTAGGTTAGGTTAGGTCCCGGTAGTCTGGTTAGGTTAGGTTAGGTCCCAGTAATCTGAATGGTCTAAATAAGTGGGTAATGAAGGTAGAAAATAGATTGATATTATAGTGAGAGATTTATTTAAACCTTTTATTATAATTTATATATTTAAAAATAATGTACGTGTATATATATTTATTTATTTATTTAAACCTTTTATTATTATTTATTTATACCTTTTATTATTATTTTTTTTTATTTTTTTTTATTTACATTAAAGTCAGAGAGGTAAAAATAAACACGTTATTAAATACAATATATATACATTTATTTTAGCGATTTATTTTATGTGTATGTATGTGTGTATGTTTGTATGTGTGTTTTAAGATTATTGTGTGTATGTGTATATATGTGTGTGTGTGTTTGTATGTGTGTGTGTGTGTATATATGTGTGTGTATATATATGTGTGTGTATATGTGTATGTATGTGTGTTTTAAGATTATTGTGTGTATGTATGTATATATATGTGTGTGTGTATGTGTATGTATGTGTGTATATATATGTGTGTGTGTTTGTATGTGTCTGTATATATATGTGTGTGTGTGTGTGTATGTGTATGTATGTGTCTGTATATATGTGTGTGTGTATGTGTATGTATGCGTGTGTATATATGTGTGTGTGTATGTGTATGTATGTGTGTATATATATGTGTGTGTGTTTGTATGTGTGTATGTGTTTGTATGTGTCTGTATATATGTGTGTTTGTATGTGTGTGTGTATGTGTATGTATGTGTCTGTATATATGTGTGTATATATATGTGTGTGTGTGCGTATGTGTTTTTATATGTGTATATATATGTGTGTGTGTGTGTATGTGTATGTATGTGTGTATATATATGTGTATATATGTGTGTGTGTGTGTATATGTGCGTGTATATACAGTATGTGTGTGTGTATGTGTGTTTCCTGTGTTTGTGTGTATGTATGTGTATGTACGGTATGTGTGTTCTAAATGTGTGTGTGTGTATGTGTTTTCTAAGGTGGTTGTGTGTGTGTGTGTGTGTATGTGCGTATATATACAGTATGTGTGTGTGTATATATATGTGTGTTGTGTGTGTGTGTATATATATGTGTATGTTGTGTGTGTGTGTGTATATGTGTGTGTGTATGTATATATATATGATCTTAACTAACATTCTTTCGTTTGTGAGCTTACAAACCAAAAAAATTCACCCATAAGTCATTTACACGGCTAACATTCTTTGGTTTGCATGCTTACCAACCAAATACATCAAATAATTCACCCTCTTTGGTTTGTGAGCTTACCAACCACGTGAATAATTAAATTGACTTCTCCATTTCAAAAAGGAAAAAAATAGAAAGTTAAGTTAACACAAAAATAAAATTAATTATAAAATCAAGTTATATTCCTTCAACAAAATATTTTAACAGTAAAGTACAAATTAAAATTAAATAATATTTTTTTTTTTTTTTTTTTTTTTTTTTTTTTTTTGGCAGTAATTAATGTGTGTGTGTATTTGTATGTTTACAGTATTGAGTGCAGCTCGTAATGTCCCGTATTTTAAATCACAATTATCATATGTTTCTTTAAAGTTATGTATGTTTTTTGACACACACCACTTCTTCTGGTGTGTATGTGTGTATGTGTGTATGTATGTATCTATCTCTGTCTGTGTGTGTGTGTGTGTGTGTATGTATGTTTTTGACACACACCACTTCTTCTGGTAATTTGTTCCATTCGTCTATTACTCTATTTGGAAAACTGTGTGTGTGTGTGTATGTATGTGTGTGTGTGTGTGTGTATGTTTTTGACACACACCACTTGTTCTGGTAATTTATTCCATTCGTCTATTACTCTATTTGGAAAACTGTGTGTGTGTGTGTCTCTATCTCTGTGTGCGTGTGTGTGTATCTATAACTGTCTGTGTGTGTGTGTGTGTGTGTGTATGTTTTTGACACACACCACTTCTTCTGGTAATTTATTCCATTCGTCTATTACTCTATTTGGAAAACTGTGTGTGTATGTATGTATGTGTGTGTATGTATGTATGTATGTGTGTGTGTGTGTGTGTGTGTGTGTGTGTATGTTTTTGACACACCACTTCTTCTGGTAATTTATTCCATTCGTCTATTACTCTATTTGGAAAGCTATATTTCTGTACATCTTTATCTCCTCTTCTTTTAATTAATTTCTTACTGTGTCCTCTCATTGTAGGTATTCCTTGTTGACATAAGTTATCTATATCTATCTTGTGTGTGTGTGTGTATTATTGTGTGTGTGTGTGTGTGTGTACCATATTATTGTGTGTGTGTTTGTATCATATTATTGTGTGTGTGTGTGTACTATATTATTGTGTGTGTGTTTGTACCATATTATTGTGTGTGTGTGTATGTGTGTGTTTGTACTGTATTATTGTGTGTGTGTGTGTGTGTGTGTGTATTATTGTATGTATGTGTGTGTGTTTGTACTATGTTATTGTGTGTGTGTGTGTGTTTGTACTGTATTATTGTGTGTGTGTGTGTGTGTTATTGTATGTATGTGTGTGTGTTTGTACCATATTATTGTGTGTGTGTGTTTGTACCATATTGTGTGTGTGTGTGTGTGTGTTTGTACCATATTATTGTGTGTGTGTGTATGTGTGTGTTTGTACTGTATTATTGTGTGTGTGTGTGTGTGTGTGTATTATTGTATATATGTGTGTGTGTGTGTATTATTGTATATATGTGTGTGTGTGTGTATTATTGTATATATGTGTGTGTGTGTGTGTGTGTGTGTGTACTATATTATTGTGTGTGTGTGTGTGTGTTTGTTTGTACCATATTATTGTGTGTGTGTGTGTGTGTGTGTGTACTATATTATTGTGTGTGTGTGTGTGTACTATATTATTGTGTGTGTGTGTGTGTTCGTACTATATTATTGTGTGTGTGTACTATATTATTGTGTGTGTGTGTGTGTGTGTGTACTATATTATTGTGTGTGTGTGTGTGTGTGTTTGTACTATATTATTGTGTATGTGTGTGTGTACTATATTATTGTTTGTGTGTGTGTGTGTACCATATTATTGTATGTGTGTGTGTTCGTACTATATTATTGTGTGTGTGTACTGTATTATTCTATGTGTGTGTGTGTGTACCATATTATTGTGTGTGTGTGTATGTGTGTGTTTTTTTTTTTAATAATGTTAGTTTAGAAAGATTATTAAAACACACCGAGAGAACAAATTACACGAGAAAATACCCGTAAAATTCACCAAGATTCAGAACCAATATGTGAGAGTTTTTTATGTACAATATTTATATGTGAGGATAGATAGTAACTAACTCATTATTATTATTATTATTATTATTATTATTATTAATGAAACCGAAAACCAACATTATTCTCTTACCAAAACATGATAGATAATAACCAACTTATTATTATTATTATTATTATTATTATTATTATTATTATTATTATTATTATTCCTTACCAATATAAGATAGATAATAACCATCTCATTATTATTATTATTATTATTATT
>JAWQEG010000540.1:245000-338061 GCA_033782935.1 Petrolisthes cinctipes
GTATATATGTGTGTTTTAAGGTTATTGTATGTGTGTGTGTATATATGTGTGTTTTAAGGTTATTGTATGTATGTGTGTATATGTGTGTTTTAAGGTTAATGTGTGTGTGTGTGTATATATGTGTGTTTTAAGGTTATTGTACGTATGTGTGTGTGTGTGTGTGTACTGTATATATGTGTGTTTTAAGGTTATTGTATGTATGTGTGTATATATGTGTGTTTAAGGTTATTGTATGTATGTGTGTGTGTGTATATATGTGTGTTTTAAGGTTATTGTATGTGTGTGTGTGTATATGTGTGTTTTAAGGTTATTGTATGTATGTGTGTGTGTATTATTGTGTGTGTGTGTGTGTGTATATATGTGTGTTTTAAGGTTATTGTATGTATGTGTGTATATATGTGTGTTTTAAGGTTATTGTATGTACGTGTGTGTGTATTATTGTGTGTGTGTGTGTGTGTGTGTGTATATATGTGTGTTTTAAGGTTATTGTATGTATGTGTGTGTATGTGTATGTGTGTGTGTGTATATATGTGTGTGTGTGTGTATATATGTGTGTTTTAAGGTTATTGTATGTATGTGTGTGTATGTGTATGTGTGTGTGTTTGTACTATATTATTGTGTATGTGTGTGTGTGTACTGTATTATTCTATGTATGTGTGTGTGTGTGTGTTTTTTTAAATTAAATAATGATGTGTTTTTTTTAACTTTTCAGGCAGTAATTAATGTCTGCGCGTGTGTGTGTATTATAGTGTATGTATTGTGTGTGTGTGTGTATGTGTGTATTATAGTGTATGTATGTATGTGTGTGTTTTTTTTTTTTTTTAATGTTATTGTTTTTTTTGTTTTTTTCAGGCAGTAATTAATGTCTGCGCCAGCCACTGGTGCCCTGGGGTCCGACACAGTGCCCTCAACACCCCCCGCACCCCCCGGAACACAGACCACCCCCCACAACAACACCCCCCGGAACAACACAGCCCCCACCACCACCGTCGCTCCCCCTCCTCCGACAACAACTGTCCCCCCCCCATCTTCAGGACACCAACAACACCCCCCGCACCCCCCTCCGCCCCCCCCACCCCCCCGAAGCAGCAGCACCAACAACACGTCGTCCTCGGCTCCAAGTGTGTCGTCGAGGACCAACCCGAGTGGTGGAGGAGGAGGAGGAGGTGGTGGTGGTGGTGGATCGCTAGTTGGTGAGACAACAACAACAACAACAACATCAACAACAACAACAACAAGACCTCCTCACCCAAAGATGTCTAAAGCTCTTAGTACCAGTGCTAAAAGGTTAGTAATAGTATTATTATTATTATTAGCTGAGGTACCCAGTGTTGCCCAGGAAAGAAATAGTTAATATTAACTTTATAATATGTTAAAGTATTTTATTCTTGTTGTGTTAGTTATCTCAGACCACTTGTTAGTTGACATACATACATACATACAGCCATGATGATGTGTACAGTTATGTGTAATAATACTGGACCACCACCAGGGTACATACAGCCATGATGATGTGTACAGTTATGTGTAATAATACTGGACCACCACCAGGGTACATACAACCATGATGATGTGTACAGTTATGTGTAATAATACTGGACCACCACCAGGGTACATACAGCCATGATGATGTGTACAGTTATGTGTAATAATACTGGACCACCACCAGGGTACATACAGCCATGATGATGTGTACAGTCATGTGTAATAATACTGGACCACCACCAGGGTACAAGGAGTGTTAAACAACAACTTAACACAGTAACAACAAGTAAATATTACAAACCATAGTCAATGTTGAGAGAGGTTTGCAACACTCACTCTTTACATCTCTGTTCAGTTGTTCTTGTACCCTGGTGATGGTCCAGTACTATTACACATGACTGTACAGCCACAATCAAATATCCACCAACACTTTCCTTCCATCGTAGTAAATATCTTGTTAATAAAGAACAACATGTGTATAATTTTGCACCACCTCATAATAATAATAATAATAATAATAATATCCACCAACACTTTCCTTCCATCGTAGTAAATATCTTGGTAATAAAGAACAACACTTGTATAATTTTGCACCACCTCATAATAATAATAATAATAATAATAATAATAATAATAATAATAATAATAATATTCACCAACACTTTCCTTCCATTGTAGTAAATATCTTGGTAATAAAGAACAACACGTGTATAATTTTGCACCACCTCATAATAATAATAATAATAATAATAATAATAATAATAATAATAATAATAATAATAATAATAATATCTACCCACACTTTCCTTCCATCGTAGTAAATATTTTGGTAATAAAGAACAACACGTGTATAATTTTGCACCACCTCATAATAATAATAATTGAGGGGGTTGAGTTGACATAAGGTGTTGTTGTATGATTATATTTTGATATGATACTGATTTATTTACACGATGAAAGGAAAGTGTTGGTGAATATTATTATTATTATTATTATTATTATTATTATTATTATTATTATTAAATGGTGCAAAATTATACATGTGTTGTTCTTTATTACCAAAATATTTACTACGATGGAAGGAAAGTGTTGGTGGATATTATTATTATTATTATTATTATTATTATTATTAGGTGGTGCAAAATTATACATGTGTTGTTCTTTATTAACAAGATATTTACATGATGGAAGGAAAGTGTTGGTGGATATTTGATGGTCCATTATCACCCATCACTGTACATTTGGCAGCACTTATAACTGGTACATTCAGCGTTGTCAGTCCTCTAAGTCCTGTACCAGTTATAAGTGCAGGCAATTGTATATTCGGCCTGCGATTTTAACAGCTCAAACAGAAAAAAATCCATTTAATTAAGTTTGTGTTCGAGTTGCATATTCGGCCTGCGATTTTAGCGGCTCAAACAGAAAATTTCCGTTTGAGCTGTTCTTTATGGTTTTAACTAATAAATAAAATATCTGACATTTTAACATAATTATTACATCACGTTAGGTCATAATAACCTTTGTCGGTGGTACTGATTCACAATATATAGTTTGGGGAGTGTAACTGGGTTTTTTTTTAGCCGGATTTATAGTAGATGAGGTGAGGTAATTTTTACATTGAGTTAGGTCATGTTAGGTCATACTAAAACCTTGGCCTGGTGATGGTGATTCAGAATATATATGGGTTTTGGAGTTATAAGACAACAAACACAGACTATTGGACATTTATAGTATAGATTATTATTAGTATTTTTATTGTTGTTATTATTATTTATATTTATATTTTATTATCATATGTTGTTGTTATTATTATTATTATTATTATTATTATATTATTGTTGTTATTATTATTATTATTGTTATTATTATCATATTTTATTATTATTAATCATATTTTTATTTTATTATCATATTATTGTTATTATTATTATTCTTATTATTATTATTATTGTTATTATTATTATTATTGTTGTTATTGTTGTTGTATTGTTATTATTATTATTATTGTTATTATTATTATTGTTATTATTATATATTATTAATATGGGATGAATTAAAATATTATTCACACCCTAACACACACACACACACACACACACACACCGTAACACACATACACACACACACACACACCCTAACACACACACACACACCCTAACACACACACACACACACCCTAACACACACACACACACCCTAACACACACACACACACACCCTAACACACACACACACACACACCCTAACACACACACACACACACACACCCTAGCACACACACACACACACCCTAACACACACACACACACACCCTAACACACACACACACCCTAACACACACACACACACACCCTAACACACACACACACACACCCTAACACACACACACACACCCTAACACACACACACACACCCTAACACACACACACACACACCCTAACACACACACACACCCTAACACACACACACACACACCCTAACACACACACCCTAACACACACACACACACCCTAACACACACACACACACCCTAACACACACACACACACCCTAACACACACACCCTAACACACACACACACACACACACCCTAACACACACACCCTAACACACACACACACACACACACACACACACACTAACACACACACACACACACACACCCTAACACACACACACACACACCCTAACACACACACACACACACCCTAACACACACACACACACACACACCCTAACACACACACATACACACACCCTAACACACACACACACACCCTAACACACACACACACACCCTAACACACACACACACACCCTAACACACACACACACCCTAACACACACACACACCCTAACACACACACACACACACCCTAACACACACACACACACACCCTAACACACACACACACACACCCTAACACACACACACACACACACACCCTAACACACACACCCTAACACACACACACACACACCCTAACACACACACACCCTAACACACACACACACCCTAACACACACACACCCTAACACACACACACCCTAACACACACACACACACCCTAACACACACACACCCTAACACACACACACACACCCTAACACACACACACACACCCTAACACACACACACACACACACCCTAACACACACACACACACCCTAACACACACACACACACACACACACCCTAACACACACACACCCTAACACACACCCTAACACACACACACACACACCCTAACACACACACACACACACCCTAACACACACACACACCCACACACCCACCCTAACACACACACCCTAAAACACACACACACACACACACCCTAACACACACACACACACACCCTAACACACACACACACACACACACACCCTAACACACACACACACACACACCCTAACACACACACACACACACCCTAACACACACACACACACACACCCTAACACACACACACACACACACCCTAACACACACACACACACACACCCTAACACACACACACACACACACACACCCTAACACACACACACACACACACACACACACCCTAACACACACACACACACACACACACACACCCTAACACACACACACACACACACCCTAACACACACACACACACACCCTAACACACACACACACACACACCCTAACACACACACACACACACCCTAACACACACACACACACACACCCTAACACACACACACACACACCCTAACACACACACACACACACCCTAACACACACACACACACACCCTAACACACACACACACACCCTAACACACACACACACACACACCCTAACACACACACACACACACACACACCCTAACACACACACACACACACACACACACCCTAACACACACACACCCACACACCCTAACACACACACACACACACCCTAACACACACACACACACACCCTAACACACACACACACACACACACACCCTAACACACACACACACACCCTAACACACACACACACACACACCCTAACACACACACACACACACACACACCCTAACACACACACACACACACACACACACCCTAACACACACACACACACACACCCTAACACACACACACACACACCCTAACACACACACACACCCTAACACACACACACACACACACACACCCTAACACACACACACACACACACCCTAACACACACACACACACACCTGTGATATAATATAAAGCTGGTGCGCCACCACTGCTTTGTACAGTGGCAATATGGTAACCAATGGGGTTCAGAGGTGCGGCCATTGCGTACTGGCTACTGTTGAACATTGGGAAGTTTTTAAAAGCACCTCGGTGACCTACCTTTCCTCAGGAGGGGTAGGTAAGTCTCACCCCGCCTCCACGTGGTAACCTCGGGGGACACCTCCCTGTTTTTAGTCCATTTTATTTTAAAAGGCTGGAGGTGAAGCCAAAGGGGGAGGCGGTGTGGGGGCACATTAGGTTCCCCCACATATAGGTTTTAAATTTCTGTAATGTATATATTTTAATGACGTATATTTTTTTTAAGTGTTTTTATGTAATTCTCTTTTTTTTATTATTGTGGTGTTTTTAAGTTCTTGACAATGTTGATGGCCCGTGTCCCTCCGGGAATGAGCGCTGCGTTGGCCTTGGCAGCCACCAGCGGCCTCCCAATGGGGGGACGGACGGCTGCGGCTAGTGGCGAGGAGGGGTCTCCAGTCTGCCCTGTGGGGGGCAGGAAAGGGGATGAATACTTGAGGGTGGTTGGGATCAATGTGAATGGAATGGTGAATGAGGTGAAAAGGAGAGAGATAGTGGAGTGTTGCAGAAGAAGTAGAATAGATGTGTGTGGGATAACAGAGACGCATGTGAAAGGTTGGGGGGTGGAAGAGTGGGGATGGAGGGAAGAGTGTGTTGTGGGAAGGAATAGAAGTAGGCGTGGTATGGACTGGTATGGATGAAAAAAGTAAAGGGAGAGGTATATAAGAGGAGGGTGGGTGAGGTGCTGGAGGATGCTAGGCTGAGTTGAGGGAGGGAGTGGGAGTGAATGAGGTATATGAAGTGTTTAAGGCAATAGTAATGAGAACAGCAGCAGAGGTAGTCGGATATAAGACACAGAAGAGGGGCAAGAAAGGGAGTGCTTGGTGGTCAGATGAAGTGAAAGATGCTGTAGAGAAGAAAAGGAAGGCGTATAGGAGAACATTACAGAGGAATGTGTCAGAGGAAGTGAAAGAGAGGTGGAAGAGAGAATACAATGTATGTAAGAGACAAGTGAAGAGGATGGTGAGTGAGAGTAAAAGGAGAGTGGATGAGGAGTTTGGCATGAAACTGAGTGAAAAGTTTAAAGAAAACAAGAAATTATTCTGGAAGGAGGTTAAAAGAGAAAGAGGAGAAGGAAAGTCTGGTAGTGTGAGAATGAAGAGAGAAGATGGAATTACTGTGAGTGGAAGGGAGGAAGTGAAAGAAGTGTGGAAGAGGCATTTTGATGGTCTGATGAATGGGGAGACGGGAGGGGAGGTGGTGGTGACATGCATGGGGATGGAGGCAGGTGGTAGACGACAGGGTGTACAGGGAGATTTAGGAAGAGAAGAGGTTAGGAAAGCAATAGGAAAGTTGAAGATGGGAAAGGTACCGGGGGTGGATGGGATAACTGCTGAAATGTTAAAGTGTGGGGGGGAGGTAGTGGTGGAGTGGATGTTGCTTATATGCACATTGGCTTGGAGGCAGGGAGAGGTGCCAGAGGATTGGAGGAGAGCCATAATTGTACCGTTGTATAAGGGGAAGGGAAGTAAGGAGGAGTGTGGTAGCTATAGGGGAATAAGCCTTCTTAGTGTACCGGGGAAGGTGTATGGGAAGGTTCTTACTGAGAGATTGGTTGATGTAACAGGGAATAAAGTTAGTAAGGAGCAGGGAGGGTTCAGAAAGGGTAGAGGATGTGTGAACCAGATATTTGCATTAAAATCAATAGTAGAGAAATATATTGGGAAGGGTAGGAAGTTGTATGCTGCCTTCATGGACTTGGAGAAGGCATACGATAGGGTTGATAGGAAAGCTATATATATGGATGGTTGTATGAGAGAGATGAAAGCCAAAGTGAATGGTCTGGGGGTGAAGCTGAGGCTGAATGAAGCAAATTGGTCCTTGGCAGCAAGTTTATTTGTGGGTGACACTGTGTTGATGGCTGAGAGTGAAAGGGAATTACAGAGAGTGGTGGACGAATTTCAGTCTGTGTGTAAACGAATGAAACTGAAGGTGAATGTTGGTAAAAGTAAAGTGATGGTATTTGAGAGAGCAGAAACTGAAGTGATTGACTTTGCTACACCTTACAGAGTAGAAGTACCAACTGGGACGAAGTGTGAGATAACTCTGAGGGGTGAGACCCTATCTTGGAAATGGGGCATTTGCGGAAGAAATGCCATAGAAGAAAATAGTCTTAGAACAGTCTAAATTAGTGGGTTATGAAAGTAGAAAAACCGTATGCAATAACGGTAATTCTTTCAATATTTACCCTCCATTGTTCAAGGTTTGATGTTAACTCCCGGGATATTCGAGAGAACCACAAATTCCTTCTCTTGGTCAGCAGTTTCTTATGTGCTTCTCCTTGGTTTTTTATCACCCTTGGGATCTGAAAGAAGGACTAACCAGGAAGTTTGTCTGTATTTGAACCACCCACCATGAAACAAAGCCGTGGCATCCTTAAATATCCCCTTAAAGGAGGTCAAAAACTCGTCTAAATGAATCAACCGTGATAGAGGAAACCACTTCCTTCTGTTTGTTTACAAAGAGCAAGTTGAAGCAACTACCAACATGGTAGTGCCGTGACGTCATGTGAGAACATCTAATAATGGGAAAGAAAACATGTGTGTGTCATACTTGAAGGTAGTACATATATTGTTTGTTATTTATTATTATTATTAAATTGATTGTTATTGTTATTATTATTATTATTGTTATTATTATTATTATTATTATTATTATTGTTATTATTATTATTATTATTATTATTGTTATTATTATTATTGTTATTATTATTATTATTATTATTATTATTATTATTGTTATTATTATTATTATTATTATTATTATTATTATTATTATTTATTTATTTATTTTTTGTTAGGGGATATATACAATCCATCTTATTTAAAGGAAGTCGTAAATCTTTTGAGTAAATTGAAGGGTGGGCTAGAAGCTGATTCCTCCACACCAACCCATGAAATAAATCACCTCAATAAGTTATTAATAAAGGATCTGATGTTTTGTGATCTATTTTGTAGGATCAGTAGACTCAAAATGAATGTCTCAAACTTTTTTTATTTCTGTCTCACCTTATGTTTCTTTCTTATCAAATCATCGACCTGACCCCATTACTATTACACAGAAAATTGGAGATAAACGAGTCCTTCAAATATTGCCACGAAACACACACACACACCTATATGGAAGGATCTTGTTTCATGGTATGGTCAGGAGGAATCAGAAGACTCCAATTTTCATACACGATCTCAAGGTCCTTCAGGGGAGATTTTTTTTTGTCTGTGATTCCTCCAAACTATGCCACGAAACAACTGATTCACCATTAGTACCATTGAGGGCATCTGTTTTCTGACATAGTTAGGAGGAACCAGTAGCCTTCCAATTTGCCAACTAGACAGTCTCCTTAATTAAGGGGGTAGTACACTGTGGGTAAATCTGGAACAATTGATTCCTCCAAAGTATTCCAAACGAGAGGCCACCATTAATTTTGTTAATATGGCCATGTTTCCTAATATATTTTAAAGGAATCACTGTGTTCTAATGTACATACCAAACGTATACTACCCTGTTAAGAGACCCTGTGATGTAGTCAGATAATTTGGAGGTAAATGGGTCCTTTAAATATTGTCACGAAACACCACCTATATGGAAGGAGCTTGTTTCGTGGCATAGTCAGGAGGAATCAGAAGCCTCCAATCCTCATACACAATCACAGGGTCCTTAAGAGGGTATAATCTCTCTTGGGTGCATTGGGGTCGAGTCGTGAAGAAAAAGTGGGTCGATTCCAGAGTAGGGTAACATGCTCATATTTATTTATTTGCTTGGGAATGTGTCCGATGGTTGGGACTTTATGATGTTAAAGTTATCGGTGGTCACAACTTGCTCACAGCTGACGGAGGCCATTTTCTTTTTACTGTATCCCTTGTGCAGTTCGTGTTAAAATCAATTTCCTCTCTTCAACTGTCCTTCCATTCCTCACTTTAACTGTCTCTCCTTTCCTTTTATTATTTATTAATTTCCTTTTGTGTTCTCCCTTTTGTTATTCATTAAGATGTGCTTTGATTATGTTCATCATCCTTTAATTCTGTTCTTCAATCCGTTGCAGTTGCCTTGGTGTTGTGGACGCGGGCTGGGTCGGTGGTGGGCGTGAGTGGATGGGGCAACATTGACGTGGGCAGTGATGGGCATACTCTGCAAGTGGTGAGGGCGGGCACCCACAACGCAGACGATTACACATGCACAGCCAACAACCAAGCAGGAGTCATTGATATCCCCGTCACTCTCAATGTTCTCGGTAAAGTATTAGAAGGATGCCAATTCCCAAAAACTATACTATGCCAGAAAACTGGAAGAATCAATAGCCTATACTAATAATATTCTCCAACATGAACTTATCCCCTTACTACACTATGAGTTTTCTTTATGTACAGCCATGCTCAGTAGTAGTGCAACACATTACCATACAACAGCCTCAAAATATAATGTCTCTGCTTCCCTTACCCCTACCTCCAGTACCACCAGTGATTGCCTGGAAGAAAAGTGGAGTGATGGGCGGTGTGGGCGTGGGTGAGGGAGGGAGGACATGCTGCTCTCGAGTGTCACTGACCCCCTCCAGACACTGGGAAAACAAGTGTGGTTGGTTGGGAAGCTAACAAACCAATACCACTGTGGAATCAACCCATAGTGTTGACAGTGATGTGGTACTGGTACAATAACTCCATCATACCGGTACCATGCCATCGTATACACCATGGATATATTCTTGCATACAACCCCAAGAACTACTGCACACACTCAATGGTTTGCTTTCAATCACCCGAGAAAGGATTTTTATTGTGATTGTACATTTTCCTGCAAAGCATGACTACACACACACACACACACACACGCACACAATCTTAGAAAGTTTCCTGTCTCTATTAATATAACATTTTTATCAATTATCCATCATCATTCTTGACCAATGTTTCTGAAGACTTGGACCATAACTTCATAACTAGTGTAGGTCATGTTTTTAATAATGTTTCACTTTCATATTATATTCTCGGTGCAACTTCTCTTCCTCTCGCACCAATATTTTTGTACCTCCTCTCTTTCCATTTATTCTCTACCTTCTCTTTCTTTATTTTGTTTCCTTTTTCATTCTTGACTATGTGTTAACCCCATTCCTTTCCATTCCCCCGCTCCCTCTCGCATTTTCTGTGTAGCTCCTCCTTCTCCTCCTCCATTATCATCATCATCATCATCTTTTCCCCTCCTTCATACATTAGGATATTTTTATCTCCATGTCAGGTGGTAGGAGGTGGAGAGTGTCTGGTGATTGCTGGGACTGGTGTATGGGACTCTGGTGTGGGTAGAGGTCATGGCACCACCCAGGATTAACACCACTGTCTTCAACCCTGGTTAGTCTCTCATCATTTTGGTATTGCACACCTGTCTTTATATACTGTATATAGTTATGAATTCAAACATATTGAGTACATTCCGTCACTATATGTGTAGTACTGTATGTTTAAAGTGTTAATAAAATGACATGTAGGAGAACACAAACAAACCATATTCTATACAGTAACTAAAATTGTCTAAACTTTGATTGATATGTCAGGTGGAGTTGAATTTGGAGGTTGTGGTGTTTCACAAGTCAGCCCCACAGACACCACAACTCTTGGCACCACTATCATACTCCCCTGCCCTGTTACAGGTATAATAAGCTTTACATACAAACACACTACATTCCCTGTTACAGGTATAATACACTTTACATACAAACACACAACATTTTATCCTCTAGGGAAATATGCATTAATTGTAAATATTTGCCATGTGAAATGTGGAAATCATGAAATATATATGTGTAGCATTCCTGACACAGCCTAAAGGATAGGCAACCTTGTCTGCATTGTTGCTTTGTCAAAATAAATTACACTGTAAAGCTTAAGGACAGTTGTTGTTGTTGTTGAAGTTCCTCAAGCTGTCTGGCCGAGCAGCCCTGAGCTCCTGAGGAAGGTCATGGCCTGAACCGGGCTTTCCCACAGTGCCCTCAGAGAGTGTATGTTGTGTTGTTGGCGAGTGTGGTTGTGTGTGTTGCAGTCTTCAATAATCTGTTTAATAGAATGGGGTGCTTAAGGACAGTACAATATAACAGTACACATTGTTATACAGGTTCTCCACCACCTCAGTGGCTGTGGTACTGTGGCACACAGGCTCTGGTGTCAACAGCTTGACAAGTGGTGGGTGGAGGGGGACGTGATCTGACACTAGTGGGTATCAGTGGTCGTGACGCTGGGACATATGTGTGTCTGGCCGTCAATCCAGCAGGAGAAGCACAACTCACTACAACCCTTATTATTATTGGTTGGTTAAGACAGTAGACAGTTACCAGATGTTATATTTCCCACGGGTCTACCGTTCAGAAAGACTGGATTATTGTTGTCATCATCTGGATTGAATTTTCCTACTGACATTCCTGTTGACTTTAACAAGGTCATCCAGAGATTGAGGGTGACAGTAATGGAAGGAGGAAGGGCAGAACTTGAGTGTTGTGTGAAGCGGCCTCCCTCTACACTCAGTACCTGAACATCCACTGTGTCACCACACCGCTACAACATCACCTGGACCAAGGTATGAGTCTGTCTCACCAAGCTTAAAATCAGTTCAGCAGTGAATTTTTGTCAATGAATTCCTGGTTCTGTTTAGGTGGTTTTCTTTGTTTTTGTTATATATATTTTGTTTTATTCTATTTCTAAATTTTCCAATAGTTGACTCACATAGGAACAAAGCTCTTCATTTTGTTTCCATTTTATTTCTAAATGGGCCTTGCAATAAATGTTCATTGTTGTAACAAATAAAAGTATATTTGTACTAATTGTAAGGTGCAGTCTTTTATATTAGCTTTATGTAACATTAAAAACTATATTGTATCACCAATTTTCTCTTCACAGTCTGGCCAAGAACTGCTGAGACACCCTCAGTCTGTACCCATTCTTTCCAAGCAAACATTGCAAGGTAGTCGATGGGAGGAAGAAGATTTTCCCACACTCTCTGACAGCCCAACAGTTCATGACGTTACACACTCTGAAAACAGAACCTCCCTGGAGAACAGATATGAAGACATCAATTCCTTTGATAACTACAACAACGTTTATGACTACACTTATGAGTACCCAGTGTCTGCATTAACCCCACCAGACCGGGAAGGAGAACAGAGGAGGAGCAATACAGGATGGTACAGTATCTCCAAGGACAGGACACAATTGACTCTACCTCGTGTCACCAGAACAGAAGAGGGACTATACAGCTGTGAGATCACCAAACAGGCTGGGTCTACTAGGAGAATCTTCAGGGTGGATGCTCTCGCTCAATAACAGTGAACTCTGTTAGTCTTATAAATCTAGATATATATATATAATTAAATGCATTCCTTTTGCGTATCTGAACTTTTTCACCTAAATAAATCTTGGTTATGTCTAGACTGCTGGATTTTAAGCCTATGAACTACAACATTGATCTATAGACATTTCAAAGTTATAAAGTGAAATAATAATGATTGCATGTAGTGTAATGAGTTTTCTTTAATCTTTTCCTTAGTGAGCCAACCAACAGGCCCATTTCACACTTATTCAGTATAGATGCTGTTTTGTGGTATAGTTTAGGAGTTATAGTAAATGAGTATCATCCTTACAGGTGTGTGACCTACAGTAGTCTTCAACCTACACATGATTCTCTCCAACACAATAAAAATGAAAGAGTATCAAGAGGACCCAGAGATGCTGCCTTACCTCATGTACACAATAGGTAAGAAGGGTTGACTGATTGATTGATATTAGGCGTCACAACAGCGAGGTCATATAACGCCAGAAAAAGGTGATAGAGAGGCGAGACAGCAAGCAGGAGGGAAATAGAAAGAAAATAGGGACAATTGAAGAACTAAAAGCAAGCGGCTGGGGGGACCGAAGGGGTGCCCAAACCCTTAAAGTATTGCCCACATCACTAATGCAGGCAATACCCACCTACGGGGATTGGTTAGAAGGGACTTAATTATATAGATGAAGAGAAAAATTACTGTGGAAGAAATTTAGAAAGTACAGTAAACCCTTGATGTAACAAACCTCACTTTAACAAAATTTGGATATAACGACCTTGGCCAACAACAAATCCTAAATATTCTACTTGTGCATGGCAAAATTAACTCTTTAACAAATATATAGTTAAATTTGCAGTGTTTAACCTTTGAAATATTTGTTTCATCAATTGTATATGATGCTCCCATGTCAATATAGACTTCACAATGTTTTATATCACCTAGAACTTCATTTACTACTCTTTGTAAAATACTTCCACTGTTTTTCATTGCAAACTGCATGACTTTAGTATTGGTATAAATTGTCGGGTGTTACAAAAGCTGTAATTTCCCTTGATCACTCTATCAAACCAACCTGCCAGTAACCTTTCAGTAAGTCCAACTTACTTACATAATTAGCCTTCACTATGTTATCTATACAATCATCTACTCTCGGTATGAGATAAGATTCTGCTTTAGTTATTGCATTTACTTTTCTGAAATGTGTACAAAATCTATAAATACTATTAGGTTTGTGAATCAGTATACAGGGAGAACTTCAAGGACTATTACTTCTCTTAATCAAATCATTCTATAACCTATACATACCATTAGGTTTGTGAATCAGTATACAGGGAGAACTCCAAGGACTATTACTTCTCTTAATCAAATCATTCTGAAACCTATACATACCATTAGGTTTGTGAATCAGTATACAGAGAGAACTCCAAGGACTATTACTTCTCTTCATCAAATCATTCTATAACCTATACATACCATTAGGTTTGTGAATCAGTATACAGAGAGAACTCCAAGGACTATTACTTCTCTTCATCAAATCATTCTATAACATATATTTAATCTCTTCTTGCATTATCTTTTGCTTACTTGGGTTTAACCTATATGGATGTTATTTAATGGGAAAGTTGTTTTCCAACTCTACGTCATGAAGAGTAACAGTGGATCTTTTAGGTACGTCAGAGAATGTTTCTATTATTATATTATATATTAGACACTTCTTCCTGTTTCTGTTTATCTAGGTGTGATAGTTTAATTTCTATCATTATATAATATATTAGACACTTCTTCCTGTTTCTGTTTATCTAGGTGTGATAGTTTAATTTCTATATTGGCCAATATCTCAGAATTTTTAAGGTATCTTATGTCACCCTAACTCAGCTTGTCTTTACCACCATCACTCATATCTGTATTTACAAAACAACACAAGCCCTGTCCAGAAGTGTTTACCTTTAGTATGTCATGCCCTTCATCCATACTTTCATACTTCTTAATCATGTTAACATGACACAACTGTTTCTTTTTCCTCCTACCAGGAATTTCTACAACATAATTTACTTCTCCAACTTTCTTCACTACTGTACATGGACCTACATATCTAGCTTTTAAAGGATTAAAACTAGCACTTTATCCCCCTTCTGTAATGTTCTTACCCTTGCCTTTTTGTCATACCAAGTCTGCATAACACACTGTGCATCCTTCAAGTTGCCAGCTGTTAATTCTCTAGTTTGCAATAATCTATTCTGGAAGGTGGTCATGTGTGAGATTAATCCTATATCTTTTTTAATCTTTTATCCACATCTCCTTTAACATTCTCACAGGTCCTCTAACTGTATGGCAATAAACCAACTCAAAGAGGCTAAAACCTAAACTTCCCTTAAAGCAAATAATGTCCCATTCACGACTAGTTTCCTTACAAAATATCCTGAGGTTATTTTTCATTGACTGGTGCCATCACTCTAGCACCCCTTAATTAACACTGAGGATGATATGCACTAGAGAGCTGATACAAAATACCTAATTCATTTGCTAAGTGTTTAAATTTCAGTGATGTGAAATTACTTCCTTGATCTGATTGTATGATCTCTACAAAAAAAATAGATTAATTCCCTGACAACATTGTTGGTGTTAATGCTTCTCAATGGTATTGCTTGTGGAAATGTCATTGAAGCTCAGTGACATCATAGTCAGTAAATAATTGTGACCTGCCTTTGTCCTAGATAGAGATCCTAATACAGTCAATCAACACCTTACTAAAAGGATCAATATAATACAGTGGAACTATTTCCTCCCCACAAATTCCTACAACTGTTGTATCACAACCTGTATAAGAGTGTACAGTTGGAGAACAAAGTATCTGGACACTGTTGACGGCTTCTGGTAACAATGTCAGTGATAAACAAGATAGTAATAGACAAAATTTATTCATTATTACAGAATGATAACTAATATTGGGTGATGTCGACCAACCACAGACAGTGAAATAAAAGTTATCCTTCAATTCATAAATACTTTCTCTCATTGATGTGTTTACTTTTGGGGATGTTGCCAGAAGCTGCCAACAGTGTTCACATACATTATTCCCCAACTGTACATTATCACCTAACACTTTCCTCTTTATCAATCTTTGACAGCATCGTCTGTCTCTCAATATAATTATATTTGTCTCGTTTCCATCTACAGACACCTTTCCCTCTGTAATGAATGAAGTAATACCTGGAATTTTCTCTTCTAACAAGGATTTCTGTAGTACAACCCCAAGATTACCTTTATCCTCATGCTTAGTAGTTATTCCTATAAAGTTCCTATTTTAACAATTGAAAGCTCTGTACCCAAAACCACCAACCACACTTAAAGCATTTTACACTGTCCCCATGTCTTATATTACTAACATTTCCTGTATTATACTGACCTTGCTGTTGCTGTGAATTATACCTTTGGGTTTGTTCAGGCACTTTTGTCCTATCTATCAGTAAGTAAGTATATTAACTTACCCTCCACAGGATAGAAAGGAGTTTAGGCTAACCCTCCTTTTATGAGCTCAACACTTCCCAAAATGGTGGTTGGCTGATGGATCCGAGAGGAAAATTAAAACAAAACTTAATAACAACACTTATATTAATTAATAACCTTAACACTTAGTATCTGCCCTTCACCAAATCACTTCACTTCCAGTATTAATATGTGTTTACTTTATCTCACTCCCTATGATGAGAAGTAAATTAATCAGCTATCTCCTCTTGGTAGGGTTAACACACTCATCAAGGTTTGTCCATTAGTCCTCAATACTGGATGGCTGACACAGGGTTAAGTTTACCATTATTACACACACCATCCTGGGACCCATAGGTGGGTATTGCCTACATCAGTGATGAGGGCAATACTTTAAGAGTTTTGGCGCCCCTTCGGCCCCAGCCACTAGCTTTTAGTTTTTCAACTGTCTCTCTTTTAATTTTATTTCTTTTCTGCTTGCTGTCTCACCTCTCTATCACCGTTTTCTGGCGCTATATGACCTCGCTGTTGCGGTGCCTAATAACAATCAATCAATCAATACACCGTCCTGGATTACACTTCACCGAACCAGCTCAAATTCTGCCAATATTCCGCTAAATTCTCTAACCAAATACCGCTTATGAACCGCCAAACTCAAAATCAATTTAATTTCCCCTAACCAATGACAGAATTTTATAGTTTTTAACTCTGTCACAAGAATTACCCATTATTCTATCTTTCACTCACATACACCCCTTCACTACTCACACACATACACCTTCTCACTCACACACATACACCTTCTCACTCACACACATACACCTTCTCACTCACACATACATCTCCTCACACACACACACATACACCTTCTCACTCACAAACATACACCTCACTCACACACATACACCTCCTCACTCACACACATACACCTCCTCACTCACACACATACACCTCCACACTCACACACATACACCTCTACTCTCTTCAATGCAATGTGTTAAGGAAACTTAATGAAACAACTCAAATTTCTCGCACAGGAGTTAAACTATAATAGGTTGAAAATATTATAGGCCCACAGCATAACTGAATTATTAAATTCCTTATTATAAAGTGATAAATCAGTGAAGAGAGAGAGAGAGAGAGAGAGAGAGAGAGAGAGAGAGAGAAGGTGGGGGCTGCTGGCACACTGTTGTGATTTTGAGGGCAACATATTCGTCAAAAACTGTCATACAACAGTACAGATATCTCACTTTTATACTGAGTTAATATATTTCCTGGCATAGTTTTGAAGAATCAAATTACTAGCCCTCCAATTTACCAAATATTAATGTTCAGCAGATTATTAAGGTGAGGTAAAATGAGGTATTTCCGGAGTATGGAAGGGCAATGAGTGGTGTGGTAGGTATGGCAAGCGAACCCTCCAAATTTCCTGCTAAACCGCCATTGGTAAACTATTCCTCGGAGTAGAGAGAGAGACGCCAAATCTAGTGGGAAAACCACCAACCTGGGAACCCTGTGATTAATACCATTAATTATCACCTTACCTTATGACACGGCAGGTCTTTTCAGTCCTCTAAGTCCAGGTCTTCAATATCCATAATTATGTTGTGGTCAGGGGTGGTCATTAATGCCTCTTCAAATTCATACTTCACTGGCTGATTTTTCCAAAATTTATCCAATCTTTTTTCAAAAGCCAGTACACTCTCTGCTTCTATAACTTGATTTGGGAGACTATTTCACACATCCATCACCCTCAAAATAAAGAACATCTGTCATTGCTTGGTCCTACTACATCCCTTAGCCAGTTTCATACAATTTCCACGGGTTGGTCCCATGTTCCTCTCCAGGTGTAAATTTACATCTTTATCATATTCTCCTTTCAGGATTTTAAAAACTTCTACCATGTCACCTCTCAATCATCGATAGCTCATTGACGGAACGCCAAGAGCTTTTAGCCTTACAGGATAGCTGAGCTGATTTAAATCTGGTACCATTTTCGATTATCATTGAAGGACATTTTCTGTTGCCTTGATATCCTTCTTTTTAGAAGGTCACCATACAGACTGTATATTCTGTATATTTTGGAAGTTGTTTAGGTCACCTTGCAATATTTCTCTATCCCTCTGTGTCCTGATACATCTGCATATTTTTGTGTCATCGGTGAACAAATATACACTGGATTCCACTTGTTCAGTGAGATCATTAATAAATACAACAAAAAGTAGCGGTCCCAATACACTTCCTTGTGGAATTCTGCTTACAACATCAGTCCAACTTGAATAATGCCCATTTATGAGGACACGTTGCTTTCTTCCAGTTAAAAATGATTCAATTCACTTGTGAACCTTTCCTCTAATACCATAATTGGCCAACCTGTTCATAAGTCACTGATGAGGCACTTTATCATATGCATTTTGAAAATCCATATATATCATATCCACCTCTCCTCTAGAGTCAAGAATTTCTATAATCTCGTCCACCACTTGTAGCATCTGGAGTACAGTTGTTCTACCTGATATAAATCAGTACATGCTTTGTTGATAAGAGTCCTTTTTCCATTATATGCTTTAATACATGTTCATGCAGTACTGATTCACACAGTTTACATACTACACTTGTTAAGCTCACATGGCGATAATTGTTTACTTCTGTTTTATCCCCCTTCTTAAATATCACACTGACATTCGCTAGCTTCCAATCAATAGGTAGTATTCCTTCACTTAGAGATGTATTAAATAGGTCAGTCAGGACCTCACACAATTCCTCCTTCAACTCTTTTAACACTCTTGGATGAATATTATCTGGTCCTGGGAACTTATCTATTCTCAATCTTTGAAGATATCTTTTGACTTTATCAATTGTTACCAGGAAATTGGCCATTGAGTCTGACATTATCATTCATTGGTTCAGGTAAATTTTCCCCGCCAGGTTCATTGGTAAATACAGAGAAGAATTTTTTGTTTAATACCTGGGCTTTTTCTCTATCTGACTTTACAATTTTTACTTCGCCGTTTACTTCTGTCTTAATATCACCAATGCCTATAAAAGACTTAATCCTGCTCTTGACATCTCCAGAACTTTTTCGGATTACACTTCAGTTGCTTAGTTATATCTTGTTCTCGCGCCTTCTGGATTCTTCACGTCAAGTTTCTGATCTTGTTACGCTGTCTTGTAAACTTTTTGTATTTCTCAGAATCCTTTGTTTCAATCTATCTTTGCCAACATTGATTTTTCTTCCTTATCTCTTCTCTTGTTTTATGATCCAATGGTGCGTTACACTTTACAGCTTGACCTTCAGCTCCACATTATTTAATTGGAACACGTTTACCAATTATTTCATTAATTTTCCCCTTGAATAAGTTCCACTTTTCCTCTATGCCCTGTATACTTTTAAAATGGTCCCTCCATTCCTGAAAGATCTCTTTCATGGCTTCATAATCAGCTCTATCGTATAAGAATATCTCCCTCCTTGTAGCGTTCTTTTTAACATTTATATTGTACTTAAAATCTATCACACTATGATCACTCCTACCCAGTGGAGATGACAGTTTCAAGCTATCAACCATTCCCATCTCACTGGACAAGACCAAATCTAGTAATGTTGGGCTAGTGCTTCCTCTCGCTCTAGTTGGAACAAGTACATGCTGGTACATAAATACAACTCTCAGTGCTTCAATAAATTTGAATTGCTCACTACCCACACTGCCAGTAGTGGTCCAATTACTCCAATTAATATTTGAATAATTAAAATCTCCTGTGATCAGGATATGACTAGTGTTACTCTCATAGGCTACAAGTAGCAATGCTCTCAATTTATCACTATTCTCAGGTACACTATTTGGACTGTGATAGATGCATCCTATAAGTAATTTATCCCCTTTATCTAATACTATTTCAACCCAAACAGATTTCAGTTTTATATCCCTAGCTTTAAATTGTACTCTGGTATATATTATTATTTCTCTACCAACCCCTTCTATATTTGAATGTATGTCATAACCCTTAACTTTAAATTCCGTTTCCATTACTTGAAATCTTGAGTTTTTAGGTTTTATTTCATTAATCATAATTATATCTGGGGCTTTATCTGCATGATTTATTCTAAAAACTAACTCTGACATCTTATTTAATAGTGCATCCACATTTGTATACCAATATGACAAATAACTTCTACTTCCCCTATTACCTAACTTAGTATTAGAGACATATGTTACACCATTACAAATACTTACATTACATTACATGCTTACTTAGGCCTCTGTAGGTTTGTATATTTTTCTTATTACCATATTCTCTGGTGGACCTCTGACACGGTACAAAAAATTACCTCACCTGTCATTGGATTCCATTTCTTTCGCCTCCATGACTAACTTTTTTGCATGTTCCCCCTGATGATGAGTGAGATCATGTTGATATTCCACCCTAACTGTGTGTGTTATTTCTGTTGTAGTCTTACCTTGTTATATGTTGTAAACCCTTGAGAACAACAGGTGTGTGTGTGTGTGTGTGTGGAGGCTTCTGATTCCTCCTATAACCATGCCACAAAATAAACTCCTTCCAAATAGGTGTGTGTGTGTGTGTGTGTGTTAGAGAGAGTGGGAGGCAGAATGTGTTTGGAGGCTTCTGATTCCTCCTGACTCAACTACACATTTAATTCAGTATTGAGTAAATGTTTTTCAAGAAACTCTTCATATCAATATATTTTGCACTTCTCTGTAGGTATGTATTGGTTACTCTCTGGGTGTTGTGTGAAACAATTTAACACACACATTCTTTTAATCCCTTCTCAGTAAATCACCTTTTATATATAGTAAACCGTTGATATAAGATGAAGGAATTTAACACATAATTATATTCTCTTAACACCTGCTTAGTAAAACAAATACACACACACATTCTTTTAACATCTTAGTAAATCACCTTTTATATATAGTAAACCGTTGATATTAAGATAAATGAATTTAACACACACATTCATTTAACACCTGCTTAGTAAATCACCTTTTATATACAGTAAACCATTGATATTAAATTTAACACACATTCATTTAACACCTGCTTAGTAAATCACCTTCTATATACAGTAAACCAATGATGTTAAGATGAAGGAATTTAAAACATAATTATATTCTTGTAAAACCTGTGTTCTGGGGGCAAGAAAGACTTTACTTACTCCAGACATGTGACAGTAGATGAACGTGGTGGCTGGCGACTGGTTGTGGTTGTGGTTGTAGTCTTTGTCTTTGTTGTCTTTTTAGTCTCTTCGGAGTTTGATTTTAATTATATGGTTTTTCTATAACTATATGGTGTAGGAGATGTAGCAAGCTTCTGTAGTTTACACACTTTATTGATAACCCGAGTGAGTACAGTTTCACAAATATGTTTGGGTTTAGTTAAACTTGAGGGCTAACTTTACAGAGAGATTATATGCTAAAGTAACCTGTTAAGGATATGTTTATCATTAGCTAACTGAGGCTGGAGGAGCGAGAAAAGGGCGTCGCTTGGTAGGTCACATGACCTATGTCGTCACTATCTGCTAACGTGTTAATGGTTCTCACAGTGAGCTAGGGTCTTGTACCCAACGCGTTTAAGCTTATGTTAGCAGTTTCAAGGCATCATGCGATGTGTGACTCACTCTTGTAAGTGAGTATAAGTGATTATAAGTAGCCTCTTAAATGTAGGTTTAACTGGAACAATGCTCGGCCACTACCATCCTTCGCCCTCGAAGGAATATTACATATATACATAATATATATATTCTTATTTTAATACATGCAATCTGTAGATAGTTTTATTTTATTATGTCTACAGATAATAATGATTATAACATGTACAATATATATTATTGTAAAATACATCCTATCTAAATGTGTAGGAGTGTGTAACTAACCTATACATTTGTATCCTCATTACCTTCTGACACTAAGCCTTGTCTCTGTCGTTCGCGAGCCGATAATTGTCGGTACCGAGTGTACACCTTCCGTATACACCAGCTAAACACAATAGTACAAACAATCAACGTTAGTGCAGGTATGATGTGTAGAGGGAATACAACTTCTCTTGAGAGATGTACAGGTAACAAATCATCCAATGTTGAGGTAAACTCTGAGTCATTTAAATACTGAAGGAATTTGATTTTGTCTGAAACAATAGTGATTTTATCTAAAGAGATGTTTGCTACAAGGTTAAGTGATTGTAACTCTGTAGAAAGTGTAGACACACATGCTTTATGGTGATGAGTAGGTAAGTTAAGGAAATGTTCATTCCTAATCTCACAATGGTCCGGTGCCATATAATAACCATCCACCCAAATGTGTTGGACTTTACCATTGCAAATTAATGTCACACTTGTTCTTTTTTGGAAATAGTAGTAGTGGTTAGTACCGAAGTGCTCATGGTAGGAAGTATTATTACTTACAGTTTTGAAAGTACAGTAAGATGTTGGGAGAGTTGATTCAGGAATTATGAATGAAAGTTCACACTGTGCCTTGTTTGCTAAACTGAAGGTAAACATATACGCAGGACATACATACAAGTGTAAGTATGAAGTGAGACAGTCATCCAATGAATGTTTTTCTAAGGTGTCTATGGCAGTATAATCCTCAGATGCGACTATGTACTGACGTGACTTATCAACAACCAGCAGGGTATTCTTTACTCTAATTGGAAAAGGTCGTAATTCCCGAATATTAAATGACGTTTTTTACTTAAAAGGAATATTTACTAAGATACTTGACTCAGTTAGAATTGATCCAATGATGGAGTAATAATATTCCACGTCAGATATGGTAAGTATAGGGGTTAGCTTATAAATATTTATAGCGATTTCCACTGCTGCCTGCAACTGCAGGTCACTTATTACTAATTCATTTAAATCATTTAGTTCCTTAACAGCTATCTCAATGGCTGCTATGTACTCACTAATTAATTGGATTTGTTCAATGTTGGGTATTATTCCAGTTAATTGGTTTACCACAGAAGTCAATTGGTTAGTTGTTTCTATTATTTCATGGGTTTTCTGTTTTAAGTGTTGGAGAGCCTCGTAGGTTTGAATAACTATTCTATTCTGTTGTCCCAGGGCAATGGTTACTTCTCCTAATTTCTTTCCTAATGCAGTTACATCGTTGGCCATTGCTGTGCCAAACAATTGTTTACTTACCAGTCCCATGAAATTGAAAAGGTCACGTCTCTGATGACGAGCATGGGCAGATTGCCTCACCTTATGTGGTTCTTCAGGAAATGATAACTTCATATTATGTATTATTGTTACTAGCCTATCTACCCTGTTAGTTTGTAACTGTAGAGTCATTTTTACAGGTCTAGTATTATTATAGAAGTAGGCTAGAAGTGGTTTAGTTTTAACATCAGAGCTAGCTTTCATATCCTGGTTGTTATGAAAATTATTTACTTGTGTTGTGACAGCTTCTACATGTCTGTGTAATTCTGATACATGCTGTCCAAGGTTATAGATTATCTCTGGCATATCAAATAATCCGTGAACTTCCAGTTGTACAGTAACTAAATCTTCCACTATCAAGACTTTTCCTCTATGTTCAACCAAAGCACCTGTCTTCAGTACTTGGGCTGGAACTGCTGTTTGTTGGGCAAGTGTAACAAGTGCTGTGCCCAGCAAAAACAGTGATAGAGTCTTGTTCCCCATCTGAAATAAATGCCATTATTTAGTTTGTTTTGCAGACCTAAGTTTTTGTCTGTATGTATTTTTTTTACTTGATCCACATGTACTAATTCTACCTTCCCCGTTTTTATATCCTTTATTTTTATTTTATTTCCATGGGCCATGTCAATTATTTCATATGGACCAACAAACTTTGGAGTTAACTTTGATACTCTTTCTGGGGATTTTACCATGACATTCTCCCCTACAGCAACATCTATCTTCACAGCTTGAGTATGTTGTTTGATCATCATTTCCTGCCTGCTACCTTCTAGGTGTTTCCTGACTTCCTTATGGATGTTATTAAACACTTGTAGTTGTCTAATGGAATAGTCATCCATATTATATGCTGGAGGAGAATTTCCAGTTATTATGTCATATGGAAGTCTTTTGTCTGTTCCATATATGATATAATACGGGGACTTGCCCACTGATGAATTTATGGAACCGTTAATGGAGGCAGCTGTAAAGGATATCCAGTCTTCCCATGAGCCTTGCATAGGATTAGCCACATGTCGCAAAACTTCAAGTATCTTACGATTTGCTCTTTCTGTGAGACCGTTGCTGGCTGGATGATATGCTGTAATAAAAGTTTGTTTTATATGATATTGATCACATATGTTATGTAACAAATTATTAGTAAATTCTTTACCATTGTCTGTTAGTATCAACTTAGGAGTGGTGTACTGGCAAAGTAAATTTGTTACAAGTTTGTGTGCAACCTCTTCTGCTGTTTTTGTCTGCAAAGGAGTAATGACCACATAACGTGAGAAATGGTCTACACATACAAGGCAATATTTGGAGCCTTGATGACTCATTGGTAAGCTTAGAATATCTATACCAACAACATCCCATGGTTGTTCAGGTATTGGGTAATTTAAAATAGGGGCTGGGCCCATTGTATTACCTTTATGAGCATGACATGATTCACAATTCTTGATATGTTTCTCCACGTCTGCGCGGAGAGTGAACCAATAATATTTTTGTCTAGTTTCTGCTATACAGCGATCTCTTCCCGGATGTCCGGCTTGTGGATGATTATGCATAAGTGTTAGTACAGTCTTAATTAATGTATCAGAGACTACCACTTGTGAAGAAATGTTAGTTTGTTTCTCAAGCTGCCTGAACAAAGTGTCATCTATTACCTCAAACTGTGTTAGTGGGATTGGTAACTCTGGTAGGTTAGTCTCGTCACCTGAACCCAAAGCATAAATGACCCGGGACCAAAATTTGTCTTTCTTTTGTTCAGTTTTAACAAGTTCCACATTGAAGTCTACATCACTATAAGTGGGAATAACAGCAGCAGCTGATACATTGCGAGATAAAGCATCTGCAACTCTATTAAAATGCCCAGGAAGATATTTAATTGTAGGTTGAAATTCTGAGATTGTTAGATACCATCTGGCTAACTGACCTATCAAATTTTTACCATGGAAGAGACTACAAACAGGTTGATGATCTGTATATATGGTGATAGGATACCCCAGAATTATTTCCCTGAAGGTCTTTAAGCCCAAACTACCGCCATAGCCTCTAGGTTCATGATGCTATATTTCTTCTCTGCATCGTTCACCACACGACTGGCATATGTGCAAACTTTGCAACTACCGTCAGTGGTATGCTGCATAAGCACTGCACCTAGGCCATCATTTGATGCATCCGTACAGAGAGAAAACGGAAGGTTATAGTTTGGGTAACTTAGGATAGGAGCAGTTGTAAGCTTAAGTTTTAACTGATCAAAACTGTCTTACTCTGCTTGTGACCACTTAAATTCGATATTTTTCTTTAGGAGTCTAGTTAGTGGGCTGGCTATTTTAGCAAAATTCATTATGAATGACCTGTAGTATGAACATAATCCAAGGAAACTCCTTATTTGCTTTACTGTAGTAGGTTGAGGGAATTCCTTTACTACTTTAATCTTGGAATCCAAAGTGTGAATTCCTTTACTATTTACTTTATGACCCAAAAATTCTATTTCAGCCATAAGGAATGTACATTTTGACAGTTTAACCTTTAATCCAACATCCTGCAGTCGTTGTAAGACTCTGTCTAGTTTTTGTAGGTGTGAATTGACATCAGGGCTGACAATAATTAAGTCATCTAAGTATGCAACAACATCTTGAGTCATGTCGCTGAAAATAGTATTTATCATCCTTTGGAATGTTAAGGGGGCATTGGATAATCCAAAGGGCATTCTTATAAATTGCCAATGACCATTAGGGGTGCTAAAAGCTGTAATAGGTTTGAATTGGTCATCTAATTCTACTTGCCAATAACCACTAATTAGGTCAAGACTACTAAAGACTCCGTTATTTTCCCCAATCTCCATGAGGATATCTTTAAGTACAGGTAATGGGTACCTATCCTTGACAGTTTTCTCATATATCTTCCTAAAATCAATAACAGGACGGAAATCACCTGTTTTCTTAGTCACTAAGAATAATGGGCTGTTATAAGGACTGTTTGAAGACTCAATGATTCCTTCTGCTGACATATCATCCACCATTTTATTCATTATTTGTCTTTGACTATGAGGTAATCTGTAAGCTTTCACATATACTAGATCTGTGTCAGTTAATTTTATGTGATGCTTAACTAGTGTTGTTTTCCCCAAACGCTCACCAGGTAAGGCAACAGCCGACCTGTGATTTGCTAATATGTGTAAAAGCTGTGTGCAATGTAAAGGAAAATCATTTACTTGTACATGCTCACATAATTCATTAGTAGTTTGCCTAAGTTGTAATTCATCAACAATGTGTATGTTGGCTAAGGGAGGAGATTCTTTTTCCATCTGTATTGGTTTAAGAAACACAAGAAAGTCACCTATGCAAGTACCTGGTTTAATGTTCACTGCCAGATCAACCTTGATAAAAATTAGAGCTTCGATGAAGTTGTCTTTTTGAATCAGAGAAAATATGGATTCCATACCGACATTATTTATTTTACATGTTTCACTTAAGGATATGATTTGATTTCCTTCATAGTTATCACCTTTCACTTGCACCTTTATGATAGCAAACCCCTTACTTGGTAAATGTACCATACTTTTGACAGTGCCTGCCAGTCTTACTTGTTTGTCACTTTCTTCCGAGCGCGTGCCTGCACTCACAGCTGTGGCCTTGTGACTCATAGGACAACATGGGTACACTCGCCCTTGAAAGATAATTGACTGGAATGAGATTGCAATGTCAAGGTTATGCTCTGTCAATTCTTTTAAACCCAAGAGTTCAGTTGGTAAACTGAAATTTTCACAGATATAAAAGATGCATTTTAGTCTCGGACTATTTTGTGAAAGTGTAATAGGAAATTGTATCATTCCTTTAATGATTAATTTACTACCAGACAAGGCAGTTAAATTTAAATCTGATGGTTGGATAGTCCATCGTTTCTACGGGTTTCCTTCTAACAGCCGTTTAAGTGTTACTTCAGAAAGTAAGGAGACACAAGCTCCTGTATCCATAGCTAATGAGATATTTGTATTCCCAATGTTACAAGGAAGTGAAAGAACATCCACTTTACCCAAAGCAGCAACAAGTATATTTATTTGATTGGGTGCGATTAATTTGAAGTTTTTTTTTTTTTTTTTTTTAAATCGTCGCCAGTATTTGCACGTCTGTTATTTACTCCATCTCTGGCATTCAATGTTACTCTACATTTATCTGTGTTATGTGTTACACTGTTATGAATAATGCAGAACTTATTACTTGGCTTGTTGTCACTTTCACTTACTCCCTTACTATTATCCTTACTTTTGGCATTTGAGCGACTATTCATATTAAAGTAACACTTCTCTGGGCTGTGTCCATATTTTCTACAGATTTTACAATAAGGCTTCTTCGTGCTCTGTGGTGTGAAGTTTGTAGTGTGTTGTGTTCGTGAAGTGCTTGGGTGAGTGTTTGTGTCAGTGATCACAGCGACAGGTAGGACTCTAGGTACATTTAGAGGTTCTTTTTGACTAACCTTTGCTGCATATTTGACCAATCTGTCACTAGGTTTATATTCTATTTTAGCAGCTTCAAGCCTGGATTCCTCTGTTAAAAGTAAAGCATACTGTATGTACTCAATTAGCTTGTACACATTGTTCCCTGTCATGTTACCCTGTGCGTTCAACCACTCTGACCCTGTTAAGAGTTGTTTAGCATCGCTAATGGTTGAACCTGCTAATGCTAGAGCCTTACTTGAGTTCGCTGTTCCACAATTACTCACCGACCTCCTAGCCATTCTGTGTACCCAGGCTAGTGGACCGCCAAACTGCCCCCCACCGAAAACATCTATCAGGTCTTCACTAAACTGCTTAAAATTATTTAGATTATCTGGATCGGTGAAGGCAGTTGCAGTCAGCAATGTACTAGCATGAGAATCTGGTTTAATGTGTCCACGTACGAACCTTATTTTTCCTTTGTCATCTGTAATTCCTGCAGTAAGCATATTATCTTCACAAACCCTTAGAAAAGTATGGATATTATAGTTAACATCTTCCCCAGTGAATTCTTTCACAGTATGTGCTTGAGGCAAGACATTAATGGTAGGTGAAGTGGTAGTGTTAGTTGTCGTTGTCGTTGATGTAGTGTTAGTGTTATAGTCAACCACTAGGAAACTGGCCGTTTAGGTGGGGTCGAATTGGGGATTTCCCCCCATGCAGTGCTGCCAAATTTGGTTTTCCAACCCATATCACTCTATCAAAAATCACACCAAAATGGCAACGTTTTCGTACAGTGGTGCACTGATTCTATAAATATAGTCTTTAAATGGTGAGAGCGAGGTCAGGAAATTAATGAGGTCAGTCAGGTCACTTCTCCTTTAGACTCCACAATGGAAGGAAGAACACGTACCCCTGCTCACCACCCACACTGGCTCCATAGTCGTGAGATGGAAATCATTTTCTACGTAAATTTCATACTTTGCAGAAGAAAATGTTCCCCACGTACAAAATCCTATCAAGTCTTCCTTCTACACGCACACACACACAAGTCCTAGCCCTTCACTACTTACACCTGCCATTAATCCTTACATTCAACGGAGTCCTGACCTCACCCTACCCGGCGCCCTCCCTCCCCTCCCCCAAACACACACACACACACACACACACAAGGGAGGCAAAAGGAAGGGGTATGTACAAATTATGAATAAATGTACAAATAGTAAACAGACGTAAAAATAATAATAAAAAAATGGATAATAATTCAGAAGCACATCACTATGCAGAGGGACAAACAGACACATAAAATACAGATGAAGAAAGAGTAGGCTAAGGGGGGGAGGGAGGAGATTCATGTGAAGGACTGCTAATTTACTGCCCTGGGCCCTGGGTAATCCCATTCTGACAGACCCGATGTGGCAGTGCTGTTTGGAGCGGCTGCCCCACCTACAGCCGCCAGTTTCCTTGTGGTTGACTATAGTTGCCACTGTGTATGATGAAGTGTTAGTAGGGAAAGCCATAGAGTAAGTACGTCCTGAGCGAGTTTTACTGGGTGAAATGTTAGTGGAAACACTAGTAAACAAATCAGTTAGTGAGGTAGATCTAGTAAGAGAAGGAGTATTAGTTGTTACTCTCTTACCTTGTTTATCTATATCCAGTGCAAGAATGTCTTTACTCAAGGGAGAACTTACACTTTCTATAGTACTTACACATAAATTAGTGATTTCTGTTGCATCAACTTAGCTTTCACTACTTTTAGATATTGCTAAACTATGTTTAAGTTTACGAAGTGAATCCAATGTGGTACCGTATTTTCTCTCATTCATTACCTGTCACTCTGCTTGAAGAATAACAAAGGACGCTCTTCTGTTTATATACGTGTAGGCGTACGCATATAATACCCACAATTATGAATACATAGAATGTGTAATGAGGAAATATATTGTTAATACGTTTACATATAATATTATATCCTAATGTGATGATGTTAGGATTGTGTTATATATTTGTAATATATAATTATATGTACCTAGCTACTGACCATGGATCGTTGTTGTGGCGTTGATAATTAATTGGATTGTATTCCAGTACTCCGTGTAGTCCCGATGTGGTACCATTACCAAGCCGTCGTCCTTCCTAGTCGTATGGTTGCACTTAGTTGAGTTTCGCTTTTAATAATCTCGTCTATATGAAGTTTGAAGTTAATCACTTCCCTCAGCTATACTGCATGATTGAGTATAGAAGGTATAGTGGTATAGTGATGTAGTACCAGACCACGCCCACGTCCTTCCTTGTGATGAAGTGTGGTATGGTAGCTGGTGAGTGATGAGTAGAGCGGTGACATAATAACCCCTCCGTGTGTGAAGTGGTAAGTTCGATGACGTCACCACTGTCTGCTACAGTGGGCTCGAGAGTGGCTAGAGTTTTGTTTTGAGTTGTGATTGCTGAGTTAGCTGTTCACACTCTCCTCTCCTCTCTCTCTCTCTCTCTCTCTCTCTCTCTCTCTCTCTCTCTCTCTCTATTATTTCTCTTTTTTAACCCTTTTATTACTTTGTGTTTATTTCTCAGTTATCACTTGCTTTTTAACTGTTGTATTTCTCCTTTATTTTACACCATTTATTTCGTATCCTCAACACTGATCACCAAATGTTCTGGGGGCAAGAAAGACTTTACTTACTCCAGACATGTGACAGTAGATGAACGTGGTGGCTGGCGACTGGTTGTGGTTGTGGTTGTAGTCTTTGTCTTTGTTGTCTTTTTAGTCTCTTCGGAGTTTGATTTTAATTATATGGTTTTTCTATAACTATATGGTGTAGGAGATGTAGCAAGCTTCTGTAGTTTACACACTTTATTGATAACCCGAGTGAGTACAGTTTCACAAATATGTTTGGGTTTAGTTAAACTTGAGGGCTAACTTTACAGAGAGATTATATGCTAAAGTAACCTGTTAAGGATATGTTTATCATTAGCTAACTGAGGCTGGAGGAGCGAGAAAAGGGCGTCGCTTGGTAGGTCACATGACCTATGTCGTCACTATCTGCTAACGTGTTAATGGTTCTCACAGTGAGCTAGGGTCTTGTACCCAACGCGTTTAAGCTTATGTTAGCAGTTTCAAGGCATCATGCGATGTGTGACTCACTCTTGTAAGTGAGTATAAGTGATTATAAGTAGCCTCTTAAATGTAGGTTTAACCGGAACACCTGCTTAGTAAAACACACAAACACACACACACATTCTTTTAACACCTGCTCAGTAAATCACCTTTTATATACAGTAAACCGTTGATATTAAGATGAAGGAATTAAAAACATAATTATATTCTTTTAACACCTGCTTAGTGAAACACACACAAACACACACACACACACATTTTTTTAACACCTGCTTAGTAAATCACCTTTTATATATAGTAAATCCTTGATATTAAGATAAAGGAATTTAACACATAATTATATTCTTTTAACACCTGCTTAGTAAAACACACAAACACACACACACACATACTTGTAAAATGGTTTATCTTGCATAAGAAAAGAGTTAGAGTAAATAATATACAAAGATATACTACCAGGAGTGTGGGTGACAGAGAGGATACTCACCTTGGTAATAATATACAAAGATATACTACCAGGAGTGTGGGTGACAGACAGGATACTCACCTTGGTAATAATATACAAGGATATACTACCAGGAGTGTGGGTGACAGACAGGATACTCACCTTGGTAATAATATACAAAGATATACTACCAGGAGTGTGGGTGACAGACAGGATACTCATCTTGGTAATAATATACAAAGATATACTACCAGGAGTGTGGGTGACAGACAGGATACTCATCTTGGTAATAATATACAAAGATATACTACCAGGAGTGTGGGTGACAGACAGGATACTCACCTTGGTAGTAATATACAAAGATATACTACCAGGAGTGTGGGTGACAGACAGGATACTCACCTTGGTAATAATATACAAAGATATACTACCAGGAGTGTGGGTGACAGAGAGGATACTCATCTTGGTGGAGCTGTAGCAGAGCAGGAGTCTAGGAGAGTGTGTCACCCAATCAGAAGAGAGCTTAACAATGATGTCTACACCCCAGTAGAACACAAGTTTTGGATTGACTTTATAATTATATTTATTATTGTGTGTGTTACCACATAATTATTGTGTTGATTATATTATTATTATTATTATTATTATGTGTGTGTTATCACATAATTAGTGTTCTGATGATATTATTACTATTATTATTATTATTATTATTATTATTATTATTATTATTATTACTGTGTATAATTCAACAAGTTAAGTTATTCTGTCAAAATCTTTGAAACAATACAACCATCAATGTAAACAAAGGATATCTAAAGTCATAAATAATATTATAATTATATTTATTGAATAACAAGATAACTACAGGATATAAGTAAAAAAAATGAACTAGTTAATGTGAAATTATATTGTTGGTGAATTGGAAGGTTTTTGATTCCTCCAAACTATGTCACCAAACACATCCCCTATTAGTACCATTGAAGGTATCTGTTTGTATGTATGTATGTATATGTATGTATGTATGTATGTATATGTATGTGTGTATGTATATGTATGTGTATGTGTGTATGTATGTAAGAGAGAGATAGACATCCCCCTATTAGTACCATTGAGGGCATCTGTTTGTATGTATGTATGTATATGTATGTATGTGTGTATGTGTATGTATGTGTGTATGTATGTAAGAGAGAGATAGAGATCCCCTATTAGTACCATTGAGGGTATCTGTTTGTATGTATGTATGTATATGTACGTGTATGTATGTATGTATGTAAGAGAGAGATAGACATCCCCTATTAGTACCATTGAGGGCATCTGTTTGTATGTGTGTATGTATATGTATATGTATGTGTGTATATATATGTATGTGTGTAAGTATATGTATGTGTATGTATGTGTGTATGTATGTAAGAGAGAGATAGACATCCCCTATTAGTACCATTGAGGGCATCTGTTTGTATGTATGTATGTATATGTATGTATATGTATGTGTATGTATGTATGTATGTATGTAAGAGAGAGATAGAGATCCCCTATTAGTACCATTGAGGGCATCTGTTTGTATGTGTGTATGTATATGTATGTGTATGTATGTATATATATGTATGTATGTATATGTATGTGTATGTATATGTGTATGTATGTAAGAGAGAGATAGACATCCCCTATTAGTACCATTGAGGGCATCTTGGCATAGTTTGGATGGAATCACACACACCTTCCACTTCATCAACAACAAAATATTCCTTTAAATGGTCCAGGATCCCACCACCTAACATAATTAATTAAAGGTATAGTACAGTATTGGTAACTGTGGAGCAACCAATTCCTACAAACTATTCCATGCAACAGGCTATTATTATTATTATTATTATTATTATTATTATTATTATTATTACTATTATTATTATTACTATTATTATTATTATTATTATTATTATTATTATTATTATTAGGTTAGGTTAGGTTAGGTTAGAATAGGTTAGGTCAGGTTAGTTTAGTTTTAGGTTAGGTTAGGTTAGGTTAGGTTAGATTAGGTTAGGTTAGATTAGATTAGGTTAGGTTAGGTTAGGTTAGGTTAGAATAGGTTAGGTCAGGTTAGTTTAGTTTAGGTTAGGTTAGGTTTCGTTATTATTATTATTTTTTTTATTTTTTTTTTTTTATTCAACAAGTTAAGCTATTCCTTTAAATGGTCCAGGATCCCACCACCTAACATAATTAATTAAAGGTATAGTACAGTATTGGTAACTGTGGAGCAACCAATTCCTACAAACTATTCCATGCAACAGGCTATTATTATTATTATTATTATTATTATTATTATTATTATTATTATTATTATTATTATTATTAGGTTAGGTTAGGTTAGGTTAGGTTAGATTAGGTTAGGTCAGGTTAGTTTAGTTTAGGTTAGGTTTCATTATTATTATTATTTTTTTTTTTTTTTTTTTTTTTTAATTCAACAAGTTAAGCTATTCCTTTAAATGGTCCAGGATCCCACCTAACATAATTAATTAAGGGTATAGTACAGTATTGATAACTGTGGAGCAACCAATTCCTACAAACTATTCCATACAACATTATTATTGTTAATCTGGTACTGTTTCCTGGCATACTGTACTTTGGAGGAATCAAAACACTCCAATGTACAGTACCACAAGTATATTACCCTCTTAAAGATTCCTACAAACTATTCCATGCAACAGGCTATTATTATTATTATTATTATGTATATATAGAAAGTGATTATACTAATGTAATATATATATATATATATATATATATATATATATATATATATATATATATATATATATATATATATATATATATATATATATATATATATATATATATATATATATATATATATATATATATATTTATTTATATATATATAAAGGAATTATACTAATGCAAAATGTATATAATATTTGTATCCCCTGTGGATATTGTATTAAAGAATTACAATACAGTGTATAGTAATTAATTTTATACTAAGTATAAGTAAATATATAGTGAGTAATTATATAGTGAGTAATTATATGGTAAGTAATTATATGGTAAGTAATTATATGGTAAGTAATTATATGGTAAGTAATTATATGGTAAGTAATTATATGGTAAGTAATTATATGGTAAGTAATTATATGGTAAGTAATTATATGGTAAGTAATTATATGGTAAGTAATTATATGGTAAGTAATTATATGGTAAGTAATTATATGGTAAGTAATTATATGGTAAGTAATTATATGGTAAGTAATTATATGGTAAGTAATTATATGGTAAGTAATTATATGGTAAATAATTATATAGTAAATAATTATATAGTAATTATATAGTAAATAATTATATGGTAAATAATTATATAGTATTCCTCCTTGTGTATGTGTGTACTAAGACAACTAGAGAGGCACCACAACACCACAGTCCACCACAGTGACTTGTGTGATGTCATTGAGTTCGGCTGCTGCATTCACCACTTCCAGTCCACTCTCCACTTGGCCAATATCAGCACCCAAAGACCAATCTCCCCTGTTGGTGCTGATGCAAAACTGACCACTCTTTTCTGAATTACTCTTAAATGATACTGTCCCCACACCACTATAAGAGCCATGTCCACTGTTGTCATTAAAGTTATAGTTCCCACCAAACACACACTCATACTGTCCCCCCTTCCACACAACTCCATTTAACTGAGTATTGAGGAAGGAGGATCCTGGCTGTCCGGTACAGAGACCAACAAACTGTCTGGCCTCTGTTTTGTCCTCACTCACCCGGATGTAGACTCTCCCCCTTGTCAACCCCTCCCAAGCCATGTCCAGGAAGGTGATGGTAGACTCAGGGTTCAGGGTCTTTATTATCTCACTCACCTGTAAGACACAACCATTATTACTGACCCTATCAACCACACCTTATATATACACACACATACTCTCCTACTCACTACACACACCCTCATAACTCGTTCATCCTCCTACTCACTACACACACACATACTCTCCTACTCATTACACACACCCTTATAACTCGTCCATCCTCCTACTCACTCAACCTCCTACTCACTACACACACCCTCCTACTCAGTACACACACCTTCTTACTCACTACACACTCAACCTCTTATTCACTACACACCTACCTACTCATTACACACTCAACCTCTTATCCACTACACACTTACCTACTCATTACACACACAGCCATAACTCACACACCTTCCTACTCACTACACACACACATCCATCATTCTAACACCTTACTCACTACACATTCAACTTCCTACACACACCACAACGCACACACCTTTCTACTCACTACACACACCACCCTCCCATCCCACTCTCTACACACACCACTATAACTCACTCATCCTCCTACTCACTAAATACACTTTTATCACTCACACATCTTTCTACTCACTACACACATCACCATAACTCACCCATCCTCCTACTCACTACACACATCACCATAACTTACCCATCCTCTTACTCACTACACACACCACCATAACTCACCCATCCTCTTACTCACTACACACACCACCATAACTCACACACCTTATTACTCTCTACACACACACACCTCCAAAACTCACACACCCTCATATTCACACTATCATAACTCACACGTTCCTACTCACTACACACACATCACCATAATGCACACACCCACTTACTCACTACACACACCATTATAACTTACACACCCTCATACTCACTCAACACCAATATAACTCACACACCCTCTTCCTCACTACACTCACCACCACCCTTTTACTCATTACACACACATTCATCACTTTTGCAGAAACACCACATCACCACAACCTTTTCCTCTCCCACTCCATATCAAACACACACCACATCTCACCAAATAAAGTCCCACAATTAGCCTACCCCCACACTCAAATATAATTAATGTCCTTCCCCCACACCTCTCTCATCTCTTTGCCACAGTTTCCCCACAAGTCCTCCCCACCTTCCACAATATTACAACAACCATTATGTCAACAATCTTTAAGGGGAGGTTCTCTTGTTGGTAAATTGGAAGGCTACTGATTCCTCCTAAATATACCAGAAAACAGACACCCTCAGTGGTACTAATAGGAGATCTGTTTTGTGGTATAGTTTGGAGAAGTCACAGACCTTCCAATTCATAAACAAAAGAATCTCCCATTAAATGACAGAAATTAGACTCAGTGTAAAATATTTCCTGTGAACATACTGGCAGGGTGATGGCCACATGGGGTGGAGGTTGGTTCTGGAGGCAGTGGAGGAGAAGTTGTCCATTATCTAGGCTCAGTCTGGAGTAGTTGTAGTCATTCTGGTTCTCTTGTATTCCAAACACTTTACCAGCCTCTACCTTCTTCCTAATATCTGGCTTTATCCATATAGCTGACATTAAATGTTTAAGTTCTTCAAACTGTAGAGAAAAGGAAAACAATTGTGTTGTGATAATACATGATGAAACTGACAATACACATAATAATGTTTTAGGGTACAAATAATACAGTTCAAACTGTGGAAAAGGGATTGATTAATATTTTGCACTGCAACAGTGAGGTCATATGGCGCCTGAGGAAGATAATTAAGAGGTGGGAAAGAAAGCACAAAATGTAATAGATGACAAAAAAGTGACAGTTTGAGAAGTGAAAGCCCCTTTTAGTGACCTTTTACAATAAGCTGGGATACAGAGGAGGTATTTGTCACCTACCCAAGAGAGAATGAACAAAAGAAGTATATTATCAGTGAACAGAGTGACTGGTGTAACAAAATATGTACAAGGAGTCAGATGTGACAATATTGGTAGTGAGGTGGGTCAGTATAAGTAGTAAGGTGGTACAGTATAAGTAGTGAGGTGGTACAGTATAAGTAGTGAGGTGGGTCAGTATAAATAGTAAGGTGGTACAGTATAAGTAGTGAGGTGGGTCAGTATAAGTAGTGAGGTGGTACAGTATAAGTAGTGAGGTGGGTCAGTATAAGTAGTGAGGTGGTACAGTATAAGTAGTGAGGTGGTACAGTATAAGTAGTGAGGTGGGTCAGTATAAGTAGTAAGGTGGGTCAGTATAAGTAGTAAGGTGGGTCAGTATAAGTAGTAAGGTGGTACAGTATAAGTAGTGAGGTGGTACAGTATAAGTAGTGAGGTGGGTCAGTATAAGTAGTGAGGTGGGACAGTATAAGTAGTGAGGTGGTACAGTATAAGTAGTAAGGTGGTACAGTATAAGTAGTAAGGTGGTACAGTATAAGTAGTAAGGTGGTACAGTATAAGTAGTGAGGTGGGACAGTATAAGTAGTGAGGTGGGACAGTATAAGTAGTAAGGTGGTACAGTATAAGTAGTAAGGTGGTACAGTATAAGTAGTGGGGTGGGTCAGTATAAGTAGTGAGGTGGTACAGTATAAGTAGTAAGGTGGTACAGTATAAGTAGTAAGGTGGGTAAGTATAAGTAGTGAGGTGGTACAGTATAAGTAGTGAGGTGGGTCAGTATAAGTAGTAAGGTGGTACAGTATAAGTAGTGAGATAAATAGTGCATTGTAATATTATATCAGAACATTAACAACATACATGTATAGCTTGGATTTCTACGAGGATCTGAACTTTGTCCATAAGAGGTAGAGTAAAGTCACTCAGTTGGATAGTGTGTTCTGTAGCACCAGCCTCACCATCAACCATCATCAAGGCCATCTTTGTTACATCACGAACCTGTTGATATAAAAATATTGTTGTTTTAACTCTGTGTAAGGTGGAAGCTTTAATAGTGAATGAATGGCCTGTGTTTGGCCAGAAAGACCTTGTAGTTACAAGGGACAAGGAGATAGACATAAGGGACAGTAAGTAAGAAGGAATATAAAGAAATGGAGGGACAGTTGAAGAAATAAAAATAAATACATTGTGTTATAAGACAATCAAAGTGATTATATAAATAACAACATAAGGAAAACTCACACTGGTACACTAAGTATATTGGTCAATACACTTGTATTTTACCATTATAGGTTTTCTACACTAGGTCTTATTACACAAATGACATAGAAACAAAGGTACAAAAGAAAATCAGAACTTTACATTTGTAATTAACAAAGTTCAAATAAAGAGTATCACTTAAACCCTGAACAGTAAAGAGGGAGTGAAAACATTTAATCACTCTTCTATAGGCTGACTTTTTAATAGCTTAGTAAAATTGCAAATTGTCCATTAATAATTATATATATAATTGACATTAATATTGAACAATATTAAATGACTGATGCAATTATTATTACAGAAACTTTAAGATCATCTTCTGATTGACTCTAACGAATTAATGGTTAATAAAAGCATGTTCTCAATTAGGATTACCTGATAATAACAGTACTAAAATATTTATCAATGCCGATATTATTGATGATGAGGTTGTTGTGCTAAAACACATACATTTTGGGAAGGTGAGGTAATATATGGATGGTTCTAAGGGGGTAGTACAGTGTTGGTAAATTTGTAGCAACTAATTACTCCAAATTATTCCAAGCACCAGACCAACATTATTTTTGTTAATCTAGTGCTGTTTCCTGGTATACTTTGAAGGAATCAAGGTGTTCCAATGTACCAATTGTATACTGTCTCCTTAACAGCACCAGTATTAGAGACCTAATGTATGGATGGTGTATAATATGTATGAAATTATAGTAGTTATGTAAATTTATGTATGACTTAACAGCAATTATGTAAATCTATGTATGACTTGACAACAGTTATGTAAACCTATGTATGATTTGACAACTGTTTTGTAATTTTTAATAAGAGTTCATTATTAAGTAAGAACTGACCATTTTTACAACACTGAGTGGATAAAGGTTGAGGATGGATATAAATACCTTCTTACTGGTGGTGACTGTTTTGACATCTGGGAAGAGTTCTTGGTACTTCTTCTTCCAGTCTTTATCCTCGTCCATGCAGTGGAAAGCTTGATTGATGACTTGGACCACCTCCTCCTCTTTGGTGATGCCCTGGATCCTCCTTTGAGTAGCCTTCACCTGTTCCACTATTTCTCTTCCTTTTCCTACGAGGTTCTTTACCCTACTGACTTCCTGGTCCAGATGGTCCACGGCAGACTGGTTTTGTGTCATTAGTTCATTCATTTTCTCCATTTCTTTTTGGTGCTGTTTTTTCCAATTGGTCAGCTGTCTCCAATACTGTTCCAGCTGCCCCTTTTTATCTTCCTGGTCGTCCACTAAACTATCCATATTCTTACTCTGCTCCTCCAAAAAGTTCTTCAGTGAAGGTTTGATGATGGTAAATGTGGCACCTGCTGGAGTACCAGTTGATGGTGACAGTCCTTTAGTTGTGTTTTGGGAGGGTTTAGCTAAAGTCAATGATTTAAGGTGCTTTATTAAATCCTCAATGGTATAGCTGATTGGTACATTTTCGACTGTGGTGTTTTTGTACGTTACTCGACAGCTGGGACATATTAGATTATTTGTTTCTGACACTTTTCTTAAGCAGGAAGTGCAGAAGGTGTGACCACAGGGGAGTGTGCGAGGCCGGCGCTCTGTGTCATCAAACAGAGTTAAACAAACACCACACTCTGCTGGGTTGTTCTGTGGTGGAAACATGTCATTGATTAGAACCAGTTTTACATATAACTTACTAAATAGAATACAGTACACACATGTCAACAAACTTACTTAAGAGTTTAAAGTACACACTACCTTATGGGTTAATAATGCAAAACAACACTCCACTTTCAAATGAATTTCCAGCTTTGTATTCCTTGTGGATATTATATTATAACACATATATTATAAAAAGTTACCTGTGGAAAACCTCCATCATTGCCTTCAGCCCCTGGAGCTGTAGGTTCCTGTTTGATACCTGTGTCCTTGGTGTCCATACCTGAGGGAGGAAGGTGGTTACATTCTTGGCAGTTCACATGTTACAGAAATAGAAAAGAGTGGATGATATATATGAAGAAAATTCAAAGTTCAGGCTGACTGACACCACACATACAACACAATAATTCCTCCCTCCCTTCCTATTATATTCAGAATGACTAAGACCACTCAATGGAAAAGAGTGGATGGTATGTATGAAGAGAATTCAAAGTCAGTCTGATTAACAACACACATACATCACACAACTCCTCCTTCCCTTATTATTATATTTAGAATGACTAAGAACACAACCAGCATCCAAAGGAATGTAAGTAACATAAAGACACAACAATGAACACTTTTATATTGCCACATTAAGTTCAACAGAGATAACAAAAGTCACTCTGTCCAACTTCACATTAATATGTCAATAAATATGTTCATTATCTCAACTGTTTGATCATATACTATATTCACTCTATCTAAAGACTTTCCCTCCTTCAATAGGTTTGTGTAACAATATTATTTGGATATGGACAAGTTCTTTATTCTTTCATTTTCCTGGTACTACAACTAGTGGTTACTTTTCCCCTTGTTATAACTTTATATATAAACAAACGTAGTTATTATTGAGATACACACCACCTAAACCAAACCTGTGTGATATAAGTCGGGACAAACTAACAATCTCAATAGGCCACGACCCCTTTCCCGTCAGTGCCGTGGATAACTGAATATGTTCTCGTACCAGTCTCGATGCCGCCACTTGATATCCTCAAATTTTTTCGCGATTCATCGTCGAAGAAAACCGTTACAAACCTATCGTACCTCTATCGGTGTACGTTCCTGTGATTGTCATGTGGCATTCATTGTATTCGTTGCATGATCGTCATATTCGTGGCTGCCAAAAAACTGTACGACAATCCAGATAATAGTACAATAACCAACCGAAAGCCGAACGATGATGGAACGATAACATAACAAACCTACCACAATAATAACACAATATACCGGGGTCAATCACAATTGCAAATCGAGTCTTGGACGATAACACGATAAATACGATAATAAATCGATAAAGGTATGACAACACTACAACAAGTGGCCGGTTTATCGTTTAATGGCCTCACAGGTGTCCGGAACAAGCTTGGAGATGGAATTGGCCCCCACATAGAAATTCAGAGTCATGCTTTTGTAGGCCTCCCCTGTGGCCATGAAGCGCAGTGTAATGGCCAAACTTTGCCCTGGTTCCAATGCCTTCCTCCAATTTGTGTCCTGTCTACTTATTCGAGGTGTAATTCGCAGCAATATTTCGTTGAAGATAGCGTGGTCGACCAGCAGGTAATATCTGCAGGAATCAAGGTCATGTTCTTGGAGGTGTGGCAGAAGTTGGTGGTAGTGGCCATACTGTTCCCTCTGCTCAATCTACGACCTAACAAATCACCTTCCTCTCTTGCTTCTTATTTTGTTGTTGGTCAATGTTGAGCAGGTGGGTAAAAAAAAGTTTAATCTTGAGGTTGTTGATCAGCAGACTATTTATTTCAAGTTCATCCATGTAGTATTCATCGATGTCCGGTTGGGGAGGCATGGGAAGGGCCATGTGGCCAGGCATCTCCTGCAGGGGGGGTGGGGGGAAGGGCCATGTGGCCAGGCATGTCCTGCATGGGGGGCATGGGAAGGGCCATGTTGGATGGGATGCAATGCTGTGACGTCGGTGGATGCTGCTGTTGAACTGTGATGGCCAGGTGTGGGCCCACAATTTATATAGAGGTGTGAATTTTGGAAAAAATTGTCTTGTCGCGATCGTGTTTGTCGGGCAGCATTCGAGTAATTTGTTCAGTTGTCGTCCTGTGGTAGTCTGTTGTCGTTGAATATCGTACTGTTATTGATGTACACTCTCCCAAAAAAGTATCGGCATTAAAACAAATGAACGAACACAACAATAAACGTAGCATTATGGTACATTGCTTTGAAACCTTATAAATAGTGGTATTCCTGCCAATAAGTTGCCAATTATGCATATTCGCATTGCTTCATGAGTCAAAGAAACTATAGTGGATGCAAATCGATACATATTCACATATCTTCACCTATTAAATAAATTTAAAATATTATCGTAAGATTTGCCCCTTTCTAAAGCTGAAAACTCAGCTAATTCACACCGCAGTTGCCGAATGGTATATAACGCTATCTCTCTTTTTATTTTATTTGTACTTATTTTATATAGCTCTACCTTGGGACAGGAGGCTGTCAGTCGTTGCCTGAGACTGAGGCCCCGAGATTATCGAGTGAAGCTTTGAGGTGTTGGTTGCTTCACATGTTTGTTTTTTATACACGTCACTTTCTGGAGAGGGCAATGTCTGTTTGTGTTACTTTACAAAACCTTATTTAGAAGTATGAAAAGAAAAAGCATAAGCCTACTTGATCCTACCCTATGCTATAACCGCATTATATTGAAGACAAAATACTACAGTTACAGCGAATCTACTCAGAGATTCCTTTTTGGTTAAAATCCGATTTGGTAACTTTATTCTCTGGGTTATCATTCTCATTATATTCAATAATTCAGTAAATTCCCCCTCCCCACAAACCATCAATCATTAAAATCACACAACGTATATCTGTAAAAATGAAGTCACAACTCTTACCTCACGACTTGCCTCATGCATGAATTATGTTTGCTAGAGGATTTCACGTTAGTACAGAAATGAGAGTCAACTCATTACCAGCAGGAATACTAACCCAACAGTACAGTCATACATGTAGCTTCGATCTTTTCTCAGCAGGATCTAGCCAGCAATGTCGATACTTTTTTTGGGAGAGTGTACCTTTGAGTAACATCTTATCTTTATCGTGTGGGTCATGTGGCCATCGTACTAGTGTCGTACTGGAATTGTGAAAAATGATTGATAGCAACACTGTATATCATCAGATGGTTGTCCTATAATCGTTGTAATCTTAGTAATATCATGTGCCCATCTCACAGCTGTCGTGAGCCATGGGACTCGTCGGTTATCATGCAAAAAGTGCAAGTCATGCTCAATCATGTGGCGTTCGCCTCTCATCGTGCTGTGTGGGATGCGGGTTTAAGGGACTAGCACGTGTCCTTGACTCCCCTTTGTTACATAGGCCTGGCAGACTGCTTGCATCTCCTCCAGCAGCCAGTAAGGGACTAGCACGTGTCCTTGACTCCCCTTTGTTACATAGGCCTGGCAGACTGCTTGCATCTCCTCCAGCAGCCAGTAAGGGACTAGCACGTGTCCTTGACTCCCCTTTGTTACATAGGCCTGGCAGACTGCTTGCATCTCCTCCAGCAGCCAGTAAGGCACTAGCACGTGTCCTTGACTCCCCTTTGTTACATAGGCCTGGCAGACTGCTTCCTGCCTTGTACCGTTAAACATAATTTCAAACATAATTAAACTAATACATAAAGTTTTTGAACTCTGATGTCGTTATCAGTGTCATGAATGACACATGAGAAACTGGAATATGAGTTGCTAAAAACTGTTAAAACAATAAGGAAGCCCTTATGTTTCTACCTGGGTGAACAGACTCCAGAATACAAGGTACAGTTAATTGGTAATACAAGGAAATGCAGTACATGTAGGTATAGGGAAGGCCAGCCTGTTGTGGAGAGTCGGTAGTTGCAGTGGAGAGTCTGTAGTTGTGTAGAGCAGGAACACCACGTGTGATCGAAGCAGGAACACGTGAGTATGCAGGTGTGTGACGGCAGCGAGAGCAGGGCTGGTCCTGCTTGTACTGTAGCTAGCAGGATAGTTTCTTGTCTGGCTGTAGCGCGGCCTTTATATTCAGGTGACTACCTGCACCGGATGTAGTGTTGTCACGTGACCCAGCGTGTCCACAGGTGTGCTGCACCCAGATGATTCATACCTGGGACAAGGGGTGGAGGCTGGCGCCAGAGTCCAAAGGGGGAATTAAGCCACGACAGGGGATGGGAGTAGCATATCCACCAGACCGTGGGATGTCTGAGGCCGAGGAGTGCACAAAGGAATAAGGAGTGGTGCACAAGCACATGGCGCCACTACACTGTAAACTTGTGATGAAGCGAAAATTAGTAATTAGTGTACTCAAATATAGTTATTAATTATCAATCGTATTACAGAGACCGCTGCCAGCCATATGAGTACAGTCTAGAGGGGGCATGGCCTATTGAGATTGTTAGTTTGTCCCAACTCAAGTAGCCACCACCCAGATGGTACAACTTGGCTTATGCACCCTGTATATAATATATACATTATTACTTATCTAACATCACCTACTCTTAAATTTAAATATATGTATATGAATAACTTACCTTAAACTTCAGTGGAATAGACTTGAAGCAACTGCTTTGAGGAAGTGTTGAACCACAGTAAGACAGTCTGGATGGACACAAGAGATATATTGTTTTAATAATGACAGACTACAGCAACTGACATAATAATCATATAACATACAAGAATAATTACTATATACATCTTAATGAGTTTCCCACCCGATGATCAAACTTGGGAACTTTGGATATGAGACTTAGGCACTACCACTGTACCATACATTATTGTGTGTTTATATGGATTGATTTCATACAGTAACTCATGACACTGAAGAAAATATTAACTGCAGAATATCTTTTTGGTAGAGTGGAGGGCAATTGATTCTTCCAAACAATCCCAGGCAATAAATCACCTCAGTGTTTCTAATAAAGAATCTGTTTCATATAATAGTTTGAAAGATTCAGTAGGACTCCTATTTATCATCAGAAGTTGTTTCCTCTAAATGCATCTTGTCCTGCTTGTAACCCACCAATGATGGAAGAGGTAACATCTGTGTAATATCAGTACACCTCGGTCTCATATAGAACGTCTTCACATAGAACGATTCTTGTATAGAACGAGCGACCAAAATATTATCTTACAATTATTTTACAAAACGTTTGCATCCGTATAGAATGGGTGGCGAAAATAAGTGAGGCAAATCCGAGGAGTTCTTTTTCAAAACGAGCAAAATCATAATGAACGTGCCAGGAAATTATATCACTGGCATCTGCGCAATGTGGGTGAGTGTGTTCCCGCCACTTCTCCCGCTCCTTCCCCCTACCCTCAGTCTCCATTCACCCTAGCCTGTGTTGTGTGTGACTCGCTCGTTTTTAGTGATTACGAGTTAACCACCAGCTTCAACACTCAGTCATGCCAGGTCGTGCATTTACTAAACGGAAGGCCATATCCTTCGATATAAAGAAGGAAGTTATTTCTCGGAAAGAGAAAGGAGGAGGAAACAACTGTGTATGGTTAATAAAAGAAAACAAACGATGATCACGCGCTATCTCCCCCCTACCACCCCCACCACCACGGATGTCACCGACTCATCTCGGTCACATGAGTCACCTATGAAAACCTTAATACGAATTGTAATATGCGTTTTACATACATCCCTGTAGGATTAAGGCAAGAAAAACCTTAAAAAGTATTTTATGTTAATTTCAGGAACAATTTTGGTGATTGATTGACCAATTGTAATTTTTCCTAATAGGTTACGTGTATCACATGGAACGATTTCACATAAAACAACATCTTCTATCGACCTATTGGACGTTCTATACGAGACCGAGGTGTATCTACATTAGTTTACCAAAGTTCTCAACACTGTTTAAGGCTACTCACACTTGGCTGAATTGATCAATGAACTCACACGAATTGGGAACTGAAATAACTACACACAATAATCCTGGTTGTATGTAAGAAACACACACAGCATTCACAGGTTATATATTGCTGAAACAACCCTGTTGCTATGTGCATATTAAAAATATGGGTCATACTGGCAAACTACTGTCTGGCTATGTGTGGATTATTTCCATAACCACGGGTGACAACATAATTCAACACCAATATATATATATATATATATATATATATATATATATATATATTGCGACTCTGACTCCGACTCCAAGAAATTTTAAGGTAACGACTCCCACTCCAACTCCCCCCCCCCTTCCAGCCCCTCCCCTTCACGAGTAGGCTACAGTACTGTGCCAGCCATAAGTTCATATTATCACAAATTAGTTCACATAATATTGTATAATAAGTACCATCTCATATTTTATTAAAGGCAGCAACGCACAACTTAAAACAATAACATTATAATTGAACGTGAAAACATTAGACAACAAATTATTTGAGCTACTCATATGCTCACCGAGACTTGTCTACCACCAAATGCTTTCACAGCAAGAAATTTTGGATATACCGGTATTACACGGTTAAATTGGTTAGGCTTAACGTAAGGTTAAATTATTCACATCACATTGTTTTTCATTATCTACCTGCTGTAATCACCAAATAAATAATAATTAATGATAAATAAGCCTACTGGGGTCTGTCCACTATGGCAGTTCAAGGTAGAGTGGTGAATGGTGACTGGTGAGGAGCCAAGCATTAGTGATGTCACTTAACAAATTGTAAAATTTAATATCCTTGTAAGCGAACCCCCACAAAAAATGTCCACAGTGACTTTGGTTTGTTGCGACCCTCCCCAACCAACCACACTTGTCAGTCTTAGGGCCTATTCCACAATGACTTTGGTTTGTTATGATCCTCCCCAACCAACCACACTTGTCAGTCTTAGGGCCTATTCCACAATGACTTTGGTTTGTTATGATCCTCCCCAACCAACCACACTTGTCAGTCTTAGGGCCTATTCCACAATGACTTTGGTTTGTTATGATCCTCCCCAACCAACCACACTTGTCAGTCTTAGGGCCTATTCCACAATGACTTTGGTTTGTTATGATCCTCCCCAACCAACCACACTTGTCAGTCTTAGGGCCTATTCCACAATGACTTTGGTTTGTTATGATCCTCCCCAATAAACGACACTTGTCAGTCTTAGGGCCTATTCCACAGTGACTTTGGTTTGTTGTGACCTTCCCCAACCAACCACACTTGTCAGTCTTAATTATATCTAACAAACTCAGTCTCCAGGTAGTTCCTTATTACCAAACTTTGATAGTGGAGTCATCCAATAATTCACTCAGGAGTCATTTACACACTTCAGTTTCTTTTGTTAGGGAGCTTACAAACCAAAACAAACCACTGTGGAACCAGCATCACATCCACATGGATTGTTTTAGTAAGAATGGTTGCCAAGACATATTTCATAAACAAAACAATTAACAATATATTTAAGGTTAATATTACTCACCAATTAATTGATTGAAGATGAACAATGATCACTCTAGTCCTGGAAGACCTTGTAGACTACGATGAAACACACTGACTGTAGGTTTGAGGTAACATAACCATTATTATAATATATACTTTCCTTTGAACCTTTTATCATTTTACAAGAAGTAAGTAGATATTGTATTAATGATAAACATTGTCTATAATTTAACCACATGGGAATATTATAACTTGGTTTATAATAAATAATAAACACCAACCTTCTTTCTAGACTCCCGTGTGGTAGTTTGATACACTGCAAGCCCAAGGACAAAACACAAGTCTCTCAGAATGGAGTTCTAAAATTACCTTAGATTATGAGGAATTTTTTTTAGATTCCCTCAGATTTCAATTACTTCACAATTATTATATTAATGGGTTATTTGTTATCTTTCCTTATAATCAAATATTTGTGATTATTTTGTAATGAGATATTATAGTAAATACAAGTGACAAGTTTGAAAATGGCACTATATAATATCAGGAAGATGGTATTTTAGAATTACCTTAAAATTATCTTTACCTCAGAATTGTCTTATATGAGGTGAGATTACGCTAATCTGAGGTAATTACCTCACAAATGAGATCCCTGGCTATGACTAAGGTGTGAGTGATAACCCTGGCTAGTTGTCAGTGGGTTATCCCGTCCACTACGTGTCCAATAATGAGTCATAATACAGTCATTGTCAGTCAATATATTACACTAGTTGAGGGGAATTGGATAGTTTTAAACCTACAGTAAAATAAGTTAATAATTCTATATACTGTACATATATTGGGCAATTTTTGTTTGGAATTGGATACTTTTGAAGCTACAATATAATTCCCACTACTTTTGTTCAGATGAATCTGGCAACCTTTACCTCAGTGCCAGGCAACAGCTGTTTGGGAACATGACAGTGTTACCAACCATGAGGAATTTTACACAGATTTAGCGAATCTGAAATGTAAATGGGGAAAATTGCTCATAATTTGGGTAATTTTTTGCACTTGATAAAAATTTGTGACAGTAGTAAGGAGATAGTAGACTGTTGGTATATTAGAACACCTTGATTCCTCCATAATATGCCAAGAAACAGAACCAGGTTAACATATATGTTACTTGGAATAGTTTAGAGGAATAAATTGTTTCAGATTTAACATTACTATATATATTTTCCATTTAAACATTTAATTTGTACCAAATAAACTGTGATTAACTTATACAATATGTGTTTATAACATTCTAATATAAAATAAATATTACAGTATGATATATATTATAATGTTTTCTACAAAATAGAAGTAAATATAAGATATGGGTATTTGTGGTAAAATTTACCTGTTGATTCATGGAATTATGGAGTAGACGGGTTGGTAACACTGAAGGATGATATCACACCAGTGTTGCCAAATATGGGAAATTGTGTGGAATAACGGGTTGGTAACCTTGAGGGAGGATATCACACCAGTGTTGCCAAGTATGGTGAATGTTTCTTAGACATATGGAAATTATATAAAGATTGTTCTAGAGTAGAATAAATGGGGAAATTTCTACCAGACGAAATATCAACAAGAAGATAAATATACAATTATCTTTAGGAGTAAACAGGGAATATTTAAGGTAAAAAGAAAAATTCTCATGTTAACGTTGGGGAAATATTAACAAGAAGGTAAATATACAAATTATACAAATATACAAGAGTAGAAAAAGAAAAAAAAATGTGAGGTAAAAAGGAAAGTTCTGACGTTAATTAAAGCTGGGTAAATTTCATCCCTGTATTCCTTGAAGCAGACCTGGCAACACTGTATAATGACTTGTCAACAAACTATAAATAGAATAGATTGTTGCTTCACTCTACATTCAAGTACATTGGTTTGTTTACATTGTTTGTTCACTACTACAGTTAAATAATAATAATAATAATAATAATAATAATAATATAATAATAATAATAATAACGGTGACTTTTATTTGTTAATTATCTATTCTATTGACATTTTATATTACGATGGAGGAAAGGAGGGAGGGAGGAAAGAAAGGAGTAGGGAGGGAAGGAGAGAGCAAAGAAAGAAGTAGGGAGGGTAGGAAAGAAAGGAGTAGGGGGGAGGGAAGGAGAGAAAGGAGTAGGGAGGGAAGGAGAGAGCAAAGAAAGAAGTAGGGAGGGGAGGAAAGAAAGGAGTAGGGGGGAGGGAAGGAGAGAGAGGAAAGACAGGAGGAGGAAGGGAGGGAAGGAGAGAGAGGAAAGACAGGAGGAGGAAGGGAGGGAAGGAGAGAGGAAAGAAAGAAACGAAAGAATGAGAGAGAGATGGAGGGAAAGAAAGAAGGAGGCAGGGAAGGAGAAAGTGATGGAGGGGAAAAAATATAGAGAGAGATAGAGGAAAGGAGAGAACAATGGAGGAAAGGAGAGTGAAAGTGAAATTCTTTTATTATTATTATTATTATTATGGTAAATTTACAGAAATACTGGGTTCACTATATTGTATATTTTAGTATCATTACCCACTATTTTGGACCATTCTAACACACTTCATGGTATTAGTATAGAAGTACTTCATTCACTATATTGTATATTTTAGTATCATTATTCACTATTTTGGACCATTCTAACACACTTTTCATCTATGGTGTTTCTCTGGGAGATGCCCCGTTTTCGAGATATGCCCCATTTTACAAACATAATTTGGAAATTAGCCTGACTTTACCTAACCTAGACCACAGCAGATTACCGGGACCTAACCTGGGCAAACTACCAGGGCCTAACCTGGGCAAACTACTGGGACCTAACCTGGGCAAACTACCGGGATATAACCGGTGTAAACTATCATTAACTGACCGGAGGCAAATTCCCGGGACATAGCCAGATGTTGTAACACTGTGTGGCCCTAGCCAAAAACACAGTACTTCTGTAACAATACCATTATTATTATTATTATTATTATTATTATTATTGGGTGTGTAAAATATGATATCAATTTGATATACTGTATTTGGTTGTGAATAACAGTTACTATTTTAATGTTCTGGAATTAGCCAGGGCAAACTTGACCTGACATAACCTAGTCTAATCAGGACCGGGGCAAACTGCTGGGACCTAACCAGGACAAACTACTGGGACCTAACCAGGACAAACCACCAGGACCTAACCAGAACAAACTACTAGGACCTAACCAGGACAAACTACCACAAGCTAACTGGGAACGGTAAAGTTTCAGAAGAACCACAAACATGGAAAAAATAATTTTGACCAAATTTGTTTTTAATAATCCATTTTTATATGTTGAAATAGAAGTGGTATAGTGCATTATAACCCTATTTAACACCCCCCACCTCATTATGACCCTGTTTGACACCCCCCCACCTCATTATGACCCTGTTTGACACCCCCCCACCTCATTATGACCCTGTTTGACACCCCCTCCACCTCATTATGACCCTGTTTGACCCCCAACCACTTCAAGAGACTGGATTGAGGGGTAAAATAAGTTAATAACACATGTATTTATTATTATTTATTTATTTTTATTAGTTATTTTTAGTTATTACATTTATTATTAGTTATTATATTTATATTAGTTATTTCTATCTATCTATCTATAGCTCTGATGCCTCATTCCCTTCGGGAGCTCCCTCCAAGGGGGTGGCCATGGCAGAAGTGTCTCCAGTTTTCCCTGTTCCAACACTCCCTCCTTACTTGGTCCAGCCCTAATCTGTCCCTCATGTTCCTCTCCTTTACATACTCTTCCACTCTGTTCCAACACTCCCTCCTTACTTGGTCCAGCCCTAATCTGCCCCTCATGTTCCTCTCCTTTACATACTCTTCCACTCTGTTCCAACACTCCCTCCTTACTCCCAACTCTGTCCCTCATGTTCCTCTCCTTTACATACTCTTCCACTCTGTTCCAACACTACCTCCTTACTCCCTACTCTGTCCCTCATGTTTCTCTCCTTTACATACTCTTCCACTCTGTTCCAACACTCCCTCCTTACTCCCTAATCTGCCCCTCACGTTTCTCTTCTTTACATACTCTTCCACTCTGTTCCAACACTCCCTCCTTACTCCCTAATCTGCCCCTCATGTTTCTCTTCTTTACATACTCTTCCACTCTGTTCCAACACTCCCTCCTTACTCCCTACTCTGCCCCTCATGTTTCTCTCCTTTACATACTCTTCCACTCTGTTCCAACACTCCCTCCTTACTCCCTAATCTGCCCCTTATGTTTCTCTTCTTTACATACTCTTCCACTCTGTTCCAACACTCCCTCCTTACTCCCTAATCTGCCCCTCACGTTTCTCTTCTTTACATACTAACCACTCTGTTCCAACACTCCCTCCTTACTCCCTACTCCGTCCCTCGTGTTTCTTTCCTTTACATACACTTCCATTCTGTTCTGCCATCTAACCGGAGGTCTGCCTCTCACACCAGGTGCCACAACTTCACTTCCATACACCTTCTTTACAAACTCTTCACCTTGTATTCTCTCCACATGTCCAAGCCATCTCAATTAATTTTTATTTATTTATTTTTATTATATATATTAGTAGTTATTATATTTATTAATAGTTATTATATTTATTAATAATTATTATATTTATTAGTTTTTATTTTTATTATTATTTATTATTAATGATGTAATTTTCTTATTAATTATTATATATTTAATTATTATTTATCAGTTATTATTGGTTAGAGTTAGTCTGACTTGACTTAACCTGGACAGGGACAGACTACCGGGACCTGACGATGGCAAACTACTGGGACCTGACCATGGCAAACTACCGGGACCTAACCATGGCCATCTACCAGGACCTAACCATGGCCATCTACCGGGACCTAACCGGGACAAACTACTGTACTGGGACTAAATTGGACAAATTACTGGGACATAACTGGACAATTTACCGGGAAAGGAAATTACTTACCAAATTTCTTCATATTTAGGTTAGTGTTTATTTTTGCTTTATGAAATTAGTTCCTAGTATTCCTGTGTATTTTAACTATGTTTGATATACCTGTGTATTTTAACTATGTTTGATGTTACTTGTTTGTTATATATTCTATGCCACACTCCACCAGCAGATGGTGCTCCTCAGGGCTTCCCTCAATATTATTTAACACTATAATCACTTCTAATGTTCATATTATCCATGTCGAACCAGAGAACATATATGTTTTTAATATTTTCTTTAAAAATTAACTACAATTATCACTAATCTGGGAATTTCTTAAAAACCACTTAAAAAATATCTTTATATATTCTTTGTAAATGCAAAAAAGTATGCATCACAGGTGTCATTTCTCAAATCTTAGCATTATCATGACTGCATTGAAAAAAAAAAACCTCCTCGTAGAATTGAGTCTGCTACTCGGTATCCGTGTTCTGTGCTACTTTTGATTTTCTGAAGTTCCTCTTGCATAACTGAACAATACTTCACATCATTTGCCACATGCTCAAAATCAGTTTTCTTAATTAAACCTTATACAGCTTATACATTTCCTCTCAGTAGACGTACAATGCCTTGTGTTATGGTTACCAGCACACTTAGCACTGATTGGATCTTCTCCCTTTGCTTTGGCTGAACATTTATGTGTAATATGACCAAACCTTTGACAATGATAACAAACTGTCACCCTATATCTATCCCTCACTGAATAAACACCCCATTCCAATTTGACTTGATCACAATTCTTATGAATCAGCTCCCTTATCTCTGGATCACACCTAATAATATAATGCTTGGTACCACCTGTAGCAGGCTTGTCAAAAAGTAGCTCCATTTTAAACTTTACATCAGTGACTCCCTGTAAGTATTCATTCCCATCAACCTGATTCTTAATAATCTTGGCTCCTGATTCTTCCTCCTTGTTAACATTACAAATCATTATCTTAGGCTTTAGTTTCCTTACATTTTGTCATCACATCAGGGACAGCCACCAGTTTTTGTGCTGCTTCATCTCTCTTATTTTCATCTTCAAAGTTCATCACAATGTTTCCCTTCTGAGTGAACCTTGTGTCAACTATTTGTGTACCATCCACAGCCTCAGCAACTTCTTTCTTTTTGTCTACAACCTTCATTTTATCCTATGACTTTACAACCAGTAGATTTTTCTTCTTCACTACAGTGGCCCAGGTGTGAGTCAGCGCTGATCACATCACCAACCCGACCCAACTCAATCACAACATCTTCCATCTTGCCATCCATTAGTTTCTTCATTTGATCTTACATATCCTTCATCACTTTCTTCAATTCACTAATACCCTTTTCAACACTTTTCAGACCAATATAGCACATATCACATGACCAGTTAATCAACTTGATATTATCAGCATTCACACCATTGAGGTAAACACATTTCAAATGTGTCCAACGAGTACAGGTTTACAACCAAACCATTTATCCACCCCACCAGTTATATCCCCACCAGAATAACACCAGGCCATCCATTTATCCACCCCACCAGTTATATCCCCACAAGAATAACACCAGGCTATCCATTTATCCACCACACCAGTTATATCTCCACCAGAATAACACCAGGCTATCCATTTATCCATCCCACCAGTTATATCCCCACCAGAATAACACCAGGCCAACCATTTATCCATCCCACCAGTTATATCCCCACCAGAATAACACCTGGGTATTCAACAACTCTCTATTCAATTATCAAGTAGGAAATAACACTATACTGCCTGTTGATGAGAATGTACACGGAGCGCGTATCAGACACGTCTGTCCACTATGGCTGCCTCCACCATACTTCTGTGTCTGTGTATTATAACTATGTTTGATGTGTCTGTGTATTATAACTATGTTTGATGTGTCTGTGTATTATAACTATGTTTGATGTGTCTGTGTATTATAACTATGTTTGATGTGTCTGTGTATTATAACTATGTTTGATGTGTCTGTGTATTATAACTATGTTTGATGTGTGTGTGTATTATAACTATGTTTGATGTGTCTGTGTATTATAACTATGTTTGATGTGTGTGTGTATTATAACTATGTTTGATGTGTCTGTGTATTATAACTATGTTTGATGTGTCTGTGTATTATAACTATGTTTGATGTGTCTGTGTATTATAACTATGTTTGATGTGTCTGTGTATTATAACTATGTTTGATGTGTCTGTGTATTATAACTATGTTTGATGTGTCTGTGTATTATAACTATGTTTGATGTGTCTGTGTATTATAACTATGTTTGATGTGTCTGTGTATTATAACTATGTTTGATGTGTCTGTGTATTATAACTATGTTTGATGTGTCTGTGTATTATAACTATGTTTGATGTGTCTGTGTATTATAACTATGTTTGATGTGTCTGTGTATTATAACTATGTTTGATGTGTCTGTGTATTATAACTATGTTTGATGTGTCTGTGTATTATAACTATGTTTGATGTGTCTGTGTATTATAACTATGTTTGATGTGTCTGTGTATTATAACTATGTTTGATGTGTCTGTGTATTATAACTATGTTTGATGTGTGTGTGTATTATAACTATGTTTGATGTGTGTGTGTATTATAACTATGTTTGATGTGTCTGTGTATTATAACTATGTTTGATGTGTGTGTGTATTATAACTATGTTTGATGTGTGTGTGTATTATAACTATGTTTGATGTGTCTGTGTATTATAACTATGTTTGATGTGTCTGTGTATTATAACTATGTTTGATGTGTCTGTGTATTATAACTATGTTTGATGTGTCTGTGTATTATAACTATGTTTGATGTGTCTGTGTATTATAACTATGTTTGATGTGTCTGTGTATTATAACTATGTTTGATGTGTCTGTGTATTATAACTATGTTTGATGTGTCTGTGTATTATAACTATGTTTGATGTGTCTGTGTATTATAACTATGTTTGATGTGTCTGTGTATTATAACTATGTTTGATGTGTCTGTGTATTATAACTATGTTTGATGTGCCTGTGTATTATAACTATGTTTGATGTGTCTGTGTATTATAACTATGTTTGATGTGTCTGTGTATTATAACTATGTTTGATGTGTCTGTGTATTATAACTATGTTTGATGTGCCTGTGTATTATAACTATGTTTGATGTGTCTGTGTATTATAACTATGTTTGATGTGTCTGTGTATTATAACTATGTTTGATGTGTCTGTGTATTATAACTATGTTTGATGTGTCTGTGTATTATAACTATGTTTGATGTGTCTGTGTATTATAACTATGTTTGATGTGTCTGTGTATTATAACTATGTTTGATGTGTCTGTGTATTATAACTATGTTTGATGTGTCTGTGTATTATAACTATGTTTGATGTGTCTGTGTATTATAACTATGTTTGATGTGTCTGTGTATTATAACTATGTTTAATTTACAGCCGGCTCCATTACAATGAGGACCAATACAGTGTTGCCAGTGCTCCTTCTCCCAGGGGTGAACCACAAACTTGGGTCCGAGACACACATCTGAAGCACTCACTAGTAAGAGATATGGTAATGGTGGTTGGTAGGCTTGTATGCTGAGCCAAACGAATGACAATGAAATAATAATGTGTATGTGAGTAATTTTGTGTTTATATGGATGCAACAATAGGCAACAAATTATTCCTGATGTATTAATATGATCTTTAGTATTATCTATTTATACCATATCTCTCATACAGTGTTACCAGATCACCAGGCTCCTACCACTAGAACTGAGTGGGACAAATTTCTGCTGCCTACTGTACAGGTATAGTGCTTATATCAACTCAACTGCAATTATTTATTAAGGTAATTTTCCATAAAATGATAATGTTGAGTAGTATACAGAGATGGTGTATGAAATATAATAGTATACAGTTGATCTATACAATACATACATTATATGTTTTCTGTTATGAATTGTTGATAATCTTAGAATGGTTTCCATAACATGTTGCAATATTTAGTTATCAACTGTACATGAAAACATAAATTGAGGAGGAGGTTTTAAGGACACTGTGATTGTATAATAATGAAAACTGAAAGCTTCTGATTCCTCCTGACTATGCCATGAAACAAACTCCTTCCATATAGGTGTGTGTGTGTGTGTGTGTGTGTGTGTGTTAGAGAGGGAGGGAGAGATAATGTGTGTGTGTGTGTGTGTTTGGTGGCTTCTGATTCCTCCTGACCATGCCATGAAACAAACTCTTTCCATATAGGTGTGTGAGTGTGTGTGTGTGTTAGAGAGGGAGGGAGAGATAATGTGTGTGTGTGTGTGTGTGTGTTGGAGAGGGAGGGAGAGATAATGTGTGTGTGTGTGTTGGAGAGGGAGGGAGACAGAATGTGTGTGTGTGTGTGTGTGTGTGTGTGTTTGGTGGCTTCTGATTCCTCCTGACTATGCCATGAAACAAGCTCTTTCCATATAGGTGTGTGTGTTTCATGGTAATATTTGAAGGACTCATATAACTTTAATTTTCTGACTACTGTACAGGGATGTATGTAAAATGCATATTACAATTTGTATTAAGGTTTTGGCAGGTGACTCATGTGACTGAGATGAGTCGGTGGCATCCATGGTGGTGGAGGTGGTAGGGGGGAGATAGCGCATGATCATCGTTCATTTTCTTTTATTAACCATACGCTGGTGTTTCCTTCTCCTTTCTCTTTCCGAGAAATAACTTCCTTCTTTATATCGAAGGATATGGCCTTCCATTTTGTAAATGCACGACCTGGCATGAATGAGTGTTGAAGTTGGTGGTTAACTCGTAATCACTAAAAACGAGCGAGTCACACACAACACAGGCTAGGGTGAATGGAGACTAAGGGTAGAGGGAAGGAGCGGGAGATGTGGTGGCAACACACTCACCCACACTGTACAGATGCCAGTGATATAATTTCCTGACACATTCATTATTATTTCACTCGTTTTGTATAAGAACTCCTCGGATTTGCTTCACTTATTTTCGCCACACATTCTATATGGAAGCAATCGTTTTGTAAAATAATTGTAAGCTAATATTTTGGTTGCTCGTTCTATACAAGAATCGTTCTATGTGAACACGTTCTATATGAGACCAAGGTGTACCTGAATCAACTCATCCTCCTCTGACACAGTACTTGCTATTACAGATGTTGCTACCAAAATATCGCTCTTTCTAGTCTCATATTTTTTTCAATAAATTAGTGTGAAATACTTTAGACCTACCATTGATTTGATCAGGGGTGTCAAACAAACAGCCAATGGCCACACATCTATATATGGCCCGTGGCACATGTTCTGCTCCAGACAGTCGGCCTGCCTTATGTTTATAACTTTACACGTAAACACAAGTATAGATAAAATTGACCTTTCTTTCTTATTATTATTTTTATTATTATTATTATCATTAATCCATTATTATTAAATTACTTCCTTAATAAGTGGTATCAATCTGTTCATAATTATCCGGCCCACGTACTGTATACTCTAATTAAATTTGGCCCACTGGGGTAAATGAGTTTGACAACCCTGGTTTACAACGTCCCTGTAATCTAAATTTCCAATTTTCTCTACTATCTTATAGGGCCCTTTCCAGTTTAAAAGCAGTTTGTTAGTACTGGTTGGTAATAAGACTAAAGGCGCGGTCACAATTTTTCGTCAATTATTCACCTACAATTTTAACTGTGTCTGGTCACACGAGCTAATCGAGATTTGAGCGTATTTCGGCAAGTCGGTGGTTGGTTTTGTGGTACAGCTCATCTCCTACACCCTACAAATATTTCTTTTCTGAATATATATTTATATATATATATATATATATATATATATATATATATAAATCTATTCCAACGATTAATGCATCTTGTTCCTAGCGGGTTTTTGTTTCTGCGTCCGTGATTGGTTGATTTGATGATAATGCTCGTTCAAGGGCTCCTAAAGCGAAGTGTCCAAACTTCTTATATCTCAGATGTTTTGATCTATTATGCCTTAAATAAAGTATCTGACATGTTATTATGTTTTTAATATATCAAATATTATTATATAATTGCCAAATGACAAGCGAAAACTGTGTATAGTAGGGAAAATATGGCTGGTTGTTTATTAGGCTACGGAGGTGCTGTATCGTTCGAATACATTAATTTTAGGTCAAGATACTGTACACCGTAAATATAAATGAAAGCAAAGTTAAAGCATGTTATTTTTTGTAATTTTGATTATTTTTTAACAAGATTCAATACAATTTTAAAATCTAAAGCCTGCAATAGCCTCAAGAAGTAAATAAAGAAATTAAGGATAACGACCAAGTCATAGCTATGATGGAAGAATGAACACAGTGTTGGCGGGAAGACCAACACCACCTCTCACTCCCGTCGGCCAGTAGCATCTAACTTTATACTCTATTTAGGTAAGTTTCTTTATTTGTAGGCGTGTCACCGTGTTGGAACAAAGAGGTATCAGAGGTCTGGGTTCACAGTACTTTGTTGTTATTTGTCATAACAGTAACGACGAGTATAATACAGCAGTAGGATCTGAGGGGGTAAATATGTCGTCGTCGTTGATGAACTACCTTTGTTTTCCCGCCAAATAGGACTTCCACAGCCACTTTCTGTTGCATCCTTTTGGTTCATTTTTGTCATTTCAACAGCACACATGTATTTTATTATAATTTTCTAGGCTTAATAACATTACAGATGGATCATCAGCGGCAATATTTGTTCTCGATATCGTCAATACAAGATGAGCAGGATCGTGTCATGAAAATTGCCGAAATCTCGTCAATTTCAGCCAAGATTTAACCGAGTTGATATTGCAGGTGAAAAATTGACTCGTGTGACTGCGCCTTAACACCTTATCACCAACCTCTATCACTCTATCCTTAGCTCTTTTATCATAATGATGTTTATACTTTTATCCTGATGATTTTAAGTTATTCCGAGCGGTCTTCCAGATATTCTCTAAGCCATTTCTTAAATCTAACACATACTGATACATGTTGTAAACTTGATTATCTTCATCTTCTCCAGACCAGATCTCACTCAGCAGTCTCAGAGGGCCCCTTACCATGTGACCATACTGCAGTTCCAAGGGTGAAAAGCCTGTGTGTGTTTGGGGTACATCTCTCTATGCAAATAAAACTGCTGGTAGATACCGGTCCCAATCCAATGGACACTCTTGACAAGTCTCCAGTGTGGAAATGAAAGCCTGGTATATGTATGTATGTATTAAACTTCTCACAAAGACCATTAGCCATTGGATGATAAGGAGACATAAAACACCTGCTTTACACTAATGAGTCTACATATTTCCTGCATTATGTTTGAAGTGAACTGCTAATCCCTATCACTCAATATTTCTTGAGGAAAACCCACTACTAAAAATGTCTAGTAAATCTTCAGCCACTCTTTCAATTTCTATTCCTGATAAAGCTACTGCTTTGGGCCACGTTGTGACATAATCAATTAATGTCAGTACCCATCTATTGCCCTGTGAGGATGGAGGACTAATAGGGCATACAAGATCTATTGCTGTCTTTTGAAAAGGGACACTCTTAAGAGGAACTGAACCAAGGGGTACCTTGCTCACTTTAACCTTAGGTAATATCTTCTGACACCTGTCACAACTATAGCACCATCTCTTGACGTGGTTAGACATTCCTGCCCAATAAAATGAACTGCTAACCCTATCTTCAATCTTGGTTATCCCTAAAAGTCCTCCCAGCAGACCCTCATGAGCTAATGCCAACACATACTTCCATCTGTCCTGAGGCAAGAGTAACTGTTTAATTTCCTCCCTATATTTACTTGTCTTAATTCTGTACCATAAATCATTAAGGTTTTCTAACTTAATATTTGAATTCCTTGATCTCCTAATTGGTCCCTTAATCAAGTCATCCTTCTCCTGCTCTTTTAGGGTAAGAGGCAAACCATTAATATTTATAAGTACAGTGTGTGTGTGTGTGTGTGTGTAAATCATACATACACTATTTATAAGTACATTGTGTGTGTGTGTGTGTGTTTAAATAATACATACACTATTTTTAAGTACATTGTATTTCAGGACTGGTACCATGGAAGAGGAAGGAAGAGGAAGAGGAAGAAAGGAGGAAAAAGAAGAAGGAAGAAAGAGGAAGAAAAGTGGACACACACACACACACATACACACACATATTTGGTGGTTTTCAATTAGTGTTAAATGAAGTGTGTGTACTTGTGTGTATGTGTGTGTACTTGTATATGTATATGTGTGTTGTGTGTGTACTTGTATGTATGTATGTTTGTGTGTGTGTACTTGTATATATGTGTGTGTACTTGTATATGTGTGTGTGTATGTGTGTACTTGTAATAGACTGTACACACACACACACACACACACTTTATTTATTAATTGTATATCGTTTATTAATCAAAATCTATTTTTTATACAATATATAATTTCCTCATAGAAAGAATTAATATATAATAATAAAAATAATAATAAATCAAAGAATAAAAATAATTAAAATTAAAATAATAAGGCTTGGGGGGGTAGAAAGCCTGTCCCCTATTCCTGCACCCCCCTAACCTCCCCTCAAGCCTGTCCCCCTACTCCCGCACCCCCCAAAACCCCCCCGAGCCTGTCCCCCTATTCCCGCACCCCCTTAAACTACTATTAATTTTGTCATATATGTGTGTATGTATGTATATATGTGTGTGTGTATGTATGTATATATGTGTGTATGTAATAATAATAATCTTTTCCTCCTCCTCTCCTCCTCCTCTTCTCTCCTCCTCCTCCTCCTCCTCCTCCTCCTCCTCCTCCTCCTCTTTTTCTACTCCTCCTCCTCCTCCTCCTCCTCCTCCTCCTTCTCCTCCTCCTCCTCCTTCTTCTCCTCCTCCTCCTCCTCCTCCTCCTCCTCCTCCTCCTCCTCCTCCTCCTCCTCCTCCTCCTCCTCCTCCTCCTCTTCTTAATTTATTCAAACATTTTTCTATTTTTATTTAGTGGTATTTTGTGTTGGTAGTTTGGTGACCTCTTCCTCTCATTCCTTCCACCTGTAGTTCTATTATTGTGTGTGTGTGTGTGTGTGTGTATCTGTCTGGGGTGATACCTAAACATTTGCCTATACCAAATTAATGTTAATATTGTCTATCTATCTATCTATAGTGTGTGTGTGTGTGTGTGTGTGTACATAGATATCTGTCTGGGGTGATACCTGAACACTTGCCTATACCAAATTAATGTTTATATTGTCAATCTATCTATCTATAGTGTGTGTGTGTGTGTGTGTGTGTGTGTGTGTATGTGTGTGTACATAGATATCTGTCTGGGGTGATACCTGAACACTTGCCTATACCAAATTAATGTTAATATTGTCATTACAGCCATTTGGTGAAGATGTGATGACAAGAGTTCCTCACCTGTACCATGGTGTGTGTGTGTGTGTGTCCTGGTGATGGTTTGGGTGGGCTGTCGACCAGAAACCACCTGCTTCAGATCTCATGCTTTGACTCAGGTGGGCTGTGTGTGTGTGTGTGTGTGTTTGTCATCATGATGGTTTGGTGTTACAGAGCCGTATATATAGAGAGTTTAGACAACCTCTCCCCAGGCTCCATATTGCCTCCCTCTCACTGCCTCCCTCCCATCCCACTCTCGTACCTGCTGCCCACAACAGGCAAATCTCTGATTCTATAAGTAGTGGGAAGTATGTTAAACATACACATATTTTAAATATTTAATGCAGGAATTGTTACATTTGTGTTACAAAAAGTTATATGTACTGTACATAATATTACCTATATTTTTTTACTACAACCCTCATCATCATACTCTTGTTTCCTAACTCACTCCTCTGGTTTGTATTTTGAGGCTGTGACTTACATTTTTTTGCTTCCTTTCTTGCATAAATATGCATCCTCCTAAGAGTAAAGAAATGCTTGAGAAGTTTCTTCTTAATATTGTGACAAGGAGGAAACAAAATACTTTCTGTGTGGCATTCAGTCAGGTGCACTAACTGTCCTAACAGATTGCTTTTGTTTGCTAAAGAAGATTCATTCTCCCTGAAAATTGTCTCTGCACTCTTAAACATACTCATACAATTATCAGTACAATAAACTAAACAGTTTTCTTTGTACTCTTTCAGTTGTATAAGTTTATACACAGAACCTATAGGCCTAGGCACCACTGAACATTGTTTACCTTCAACTGCCACCAAGCATGATGAGCAATTAGTGTTGCATGTTTTCACTTTGTTTATACAATAACCAGCAAGGTAATGCAGGCTGTTCATCTCTGATTGATCTATCACTTTTTCCTTTTAGGTGTCTTCTGTACACACTTCCTCTAATTCACTGTCAACATCTCTGTTTACCTCCGTAGTAGACTTATCAAGGAAATCAACAACAAATTCACCATTGTCTTCTGTGTAACTACTTACCTGTCAACATTTAAGGAACTGGACAACTAAGATTAGTTTTAGAGCTTGTCTACACTCTATGGCAGTTGGCACAGGATTTTTCATCCTACTTGAACTAAATAAATTTTCTAGGCAATCCATAGTAAACCTTGATGTTAGCAAATATATGTGAGCTTTGGTCAGATAGTCACTTTTGAGATCTAGTATTGTGGTGGTGGATAATATTACACCAGTCTGAATTGGTTTCCACCCTGCCCTATATCTAATAGTTATTTCATGGAACACCCATATTACATCTTTGAGATGAGATATGGTTCCCTCATAACAGAATTCATGGAGTTTACTTAGGGCCATACTTGGGTGTCTACTCAACATCAAATTAAAACACCTGTCTACCCAATCAATGAACTATGCTGTTGTAAATAGGTTACTGTTGTATCCTTCATTCTCAACCAAGTATCTCAGTCCTCATGAGACTGAATGACTGAAAAAATTCAAAGCCCCAGACACTTTCATTTTTTCGAAATGAGATGGACTTAATGAACTGCCGTTAGTTTGGGGGCAAGTTTTAGATCTTTTTCCTCCTGAAAAGTTAACAACTTTCTTACATGTACAACTGACATCTCATTCGATGGTAACGTGAATTTTTCCACAACAGCATTGCTCAAGAATATGGTGTTACCTTTTGCTAGGGATGGCCACAAATTGTTCACAATATGTGGCACATGATGCATGAAGTATAGGAATTCATCCTCCTGACAAGTTTGGGGAATCTTGTTCACTACTCGAGTGTCTTGTGAACAAATAATGCCAAAGTTGGTCAAAAGAGCCTGGTTGGTACTTCCCATGTTTGATGTAACAGCACTAACATGCAATCCAATATCCTTTACTCTTGAAATTATTTCTGAAACCACAGGCTTTAAAGATTCCCCTTTGACACTATTTCCAGTAAAGTAGTATGCCACGGTTTGTTTCCATCTTGTAGTAATCCCTCCCAAGCATAAAGATGAGTATATGTGTTGCTGTACCACTGTGTCCAGGAAGTGTTACATTAACCCTCAAACAACTAAAGGATCTATCATACTGGAGACCTGCTTGAATGTTCATTTCATCTAATATTAAGCAACACTCCCTTTCTTCGCGTATCATAGCAGCAACCCTTGGTGGACTCTCTCCTCACTGGGAAGGGAGGATTCAGATGGGTGGATGTCAGGAGGTCGTGCATGCTACTGGGTGTTGTTTTTGAGTGTTTGGATGGACTGATGAGTGATTTGAGTATGGATATGTTTCTGGAGATTGGTTTGGGGTGGGCAGGGTGTAAGAGATGATAGTATTTGTGTATGGTATCGTGTACTGGGTGTTGTTTTGATGTTCCTTGGCATGTGTGGGTGTTGTGCCATGTAGTGTAGTGGATAGTGTGGGTTTGTGGAGGCTGCAGCAGCAAGTGTTTGTGTGCCTCTTATGTCAAGATGGTCCTTAATTTTGAGGACTTTGGTTTCATAGTGTAGGTGGTCTGTGGGTGTGGTAGCTGTGCAGCCTGTGATTATCTTTAGGGCTCTGTTTTGTATGGTCTGTAGGCTGTTGTGATGAGTCTCAGTGAGGTTTGAAGCCCAGGCAGGGCTTGCATAATCCATCACTGATCGAATATATTGTTTGTATACTGTGGTTGTGGTTTCTTTGTTGTGTCCAAATGTTGTGCTGGCAAGTGATCTGCATTTGTTTTTGATGGCTGTGATATGTTGTTTGAATGTCATGGATGTATTGTATGTTATGCCAAGTATTTTGTGTGTGTGTGTGTGTGTGTGTGTGTGTGTGTGTGGTATAGGTGTGTTGTTTATGGTGAGGTGTGGTGTGTAGCGGTGTTCTGCATTCCAGTTGGTGAGTAGGGTGACAGTTGACTTGGTGGGTGCTATTTTAAGTCTGTTTGTGGTGAACCAGGCATTTAGTGTTACTAATAGGTGAATAGTTTGAGTGTATAGAGTAGTTGGAAGGAATTAATAGCTTCCAAACTAATATTACAAAACAAATACCCCCTTCATAAGATTGAGGTGATGTGTTTTGTAGGAGAGTCCAATTTACTATGAAGAGTGTCTCCCTTTAAATATTATATCAACATTGGATGTATCATACACATTGAAGTATTCAATACACTTCAACGTATAAAGAGGATGTATTACTTTATAGGGAATACGTTTCATGGCCATTTTTTGGAGGAAGCCATACAGTGCCCTCCAATTCACCATCAAGAGAATATTACCTTAACCTTATGTAAACTTATTTCAACTGTGCCTGTTTTCCTGGCCATGTGGTCTTCAGTGAGTGTAAAATGAAGTGTTGGACACAAGTATTTATTCACTGTATATTGAGGGTGTACAGTAGTCTTCATAATCAGTACTAATAGTAAACTCTATCTCTTTACTCCTTTGTTTCCAGATAAGAGTCCATTTACACCTGAGAACACCCTGAGGCCAGGTGTAAAGGTGGTGATAGTGGATGCATCACCTGCTGACCTACAGGACTCAATACAAATGTCACACTCTCCTCAAACACCCATTGGTTGAGGTTTGGCTCACATACAAGTGGGAGTCATATACAAAGTGGATAGCTTATACACTTTTGTTTCTGAGAGTTGTATCAGTGGCCATCTTCAGCAGTTTTGTTCTTGAGATGTAAGTACAGAATTTTTTTTAAATTCTTTGATAATTATGATTCAAGTAGCAGTAGTGTTTGTAGTTACTCTAGTTTGATTGACAGCAAAATGTAACACACCATCAATTGGGGCACTTGGACTCATGAACAGCAAGTTTTCATTGTACAGTACTAAGGTTTGTACAGCAACATATTAATCACTTAAAAAGCTGTACTGTATGGGTAATAAAACAAACAAGACAATATCATATTTGAAAACACTGCTGTCTAAATTATGGCTCATGAATGTTACTGTAAAACAAACACACTATTGCTTATTTAATATTTTAGTGTGTGTGTCATATCATCCATATACTCTAGATATTGTTACTGGCTTTCCTCTTCTTCAATTACAACATCCACTTTGACAACCTTCATCCTCATGACTCTGGCATTGTCTTCTTCACTTTCTACTGGGATGTCAGCATCTGTTTTTGTATTGTGTAGTTTATGGACCGTATGCAAGAATATCTGTGGTGTTGACGATGCTGTGGTACTGGTACGATGGCTCTGTAGTGTGCCTGGAGTCATGGTACTATTAACACCATGGATGTTCTTGTATATGGTCTAACAGTCTACCGGTGCCTACCTTCTCACTGTTGCCAACTTGTTAAGAATGTTTGGTTGGTGCTGGTACCTCACACTCTCTCCTCACGATTCAAAATAATTATATCACTACAGTATATAGTGAACTCTTATTTTACATTGGTATTTTGGGTGTGTAATGAAACTGTGTACAGAAAACCCTCATTGTACAGTACACTTGTATTATGGGTGTGTAATGAAACTGTGTACAGAAAACCTTCATTGTACAGTACACTTGTATTATGGGTGTGTAATGAAACTGTGTACAGAAAACCTTCATTGTACAGTACATTTGTATTATGGGTGTATAATATAGTGTACAATGAGTGTTTACAGTACATACATTCATTACACACACACTATTTCACATACATAATCCCAGTGTAAAATGAAAATTGACTGTAGTTCTTAAATCATTAACTGTATGTCTATCCAAAATACATACAACAAAAAATAGTACATTCTAATACAATTTTTGTCACTGTCTCCAAAGTTATAGTATTCATGTGATGTGTATGAGGGTTGTAAGAGTTGATGTGGATTCAAGTACAGTTGTCCTTTATATCAGTTATCATTATACTGTACTGCATCTCATGATTTTTACGTGATGTGATTCACTCTAAAGGAAAGTTAATTGTTTTTTTCCTTTAATATCATTTCTCACATACTTGGTGACATTAGAATTAACTTTTTGTTGTCACCAGAACTGCCATCAGTGCAGCCAGTGTCAGCTGAGGTGTTGGCAGTGGTGGGGCAGGAAGTGAAGTTTTCATGTGAGGTTACTGGTCATCCCTCTGCCACACTTACCTGGGCCAGACCAGACCAGGGCCTCAAGCCAGTCACCCCTCTGGATCCCAGGATTCAGGTGGGAAATACACCATTTTGTAGAGTACCATCATTCAAGTATAAAACATTCTTGGACTTCCAATTGACAAAAATTTACAGAAACAGAATTTATTTATATGTTTACATATAGCTATTGTGTGTTGCTATATGACAGGTGTTAGATGAAGACCTTGTGTTGTTTGGTGTGAAGGAGACTGATGGTGGCAGCTACCAATGTACTACACACACCTCACCTCACCTTCACCTCACTGTCCATTGAGTCATATGCTGATGTGATGTTGAATTGTATATAATATTATTTATCCAGTTGACAAATGGCAATCACATTATGTGATACAGTGAATGAAGGATGTCTGGAATCCCTAGAATGGAAAGGTGTTACTTCTCCCATGTGATTGAAGGTCTTTCTGGCCAAACACAGTCTTTTTTTTTCCCATTATATCACAGCCTCACTGGTACTATCCTTCCATACAGCCCCACCAACATTGGCTGAGGAGCTCCTTGAGACAGTGGTGGTGCATCGTGGTGAGGAGCTGTAGTTAACATGTACAACCACAATCAAATAACCACAGACACTTTCCTTCCATCGTGCAAATAAATCAGTATCATATCAAACTATAATCTTACAACACTTTATGTCATCTCAACCCCCTCAATTATTATTATGAGGTGCTGCAAAATCATACACGTGTTGTTCTTTATTACCAAGATATTTACTACATTGGATGGAAAGTGTCAATGGATATTTGATTGTGGCTGCACCCCTTTCCCACATAAGTATTTACCCTTTCCATTCCTCCCTTAGGCTGCAGACTCTGGGGTATACACGTGTCAGGTGACGAACCCAGGTGGGCGTTTGTACAGGGAGGTAGAGGTGGTGGTTGAGGTGCCCGCTCGCCTCACAATCCTCCATCGTACTGCTGAGGTTACCCAGGGTGAAAGGTTAGTTGGACCCACACAATTACATGCTTACTTTTCTCATCAGAGTATTTTATTTCTTATGGACCCTATGATCATGTATGAAACTTGGCGGCTTCTGATTCCTCCTAAATATGCCACGAAACAAGCTCCTTCCATATAGGTGGTGTTTTTAGTGGTAATGTTTTAAGGATTCACTTACTTCCAATTTTCTGACTACATCACGGGGTCCCATAATCTCATAACAGTTTGCACAATATTAGTTGAATGTAAGAATAGGAAAAACTGCATAAAGGCCTGTTGCCCAGTTCTTCACTACTAGATAAAGCAGTCGGTGAAGTTACTCTTAAGATGATGGAAATTTGTAATTGTGTTTTGAATGAATTTCTCTTTTAATAATAATAATCAATGGTTTATGATGCAGATTTGTTGTGAAGTGTGAGGCAGTGGTTGTACCAGGACCTTCCATAAGCTGGTTACTGAATGCTGTTGAGGGGAGTTAATGTTTGAATGATTGAAAAAAATTAATAATAGAATTACTTAGACTGATGTAAATTATAGAAAATAAATTCATTACTCTTAAATCTGATACAAGAAGTTATATTAAGGGGGTGCGGGAATAGGGGGACAGGTTTGTGGGGGGGCTTAGGGGGGTGTGGGAGTAAGGGACAGGCTTGGGGGGGTGCAGGAGTAGGGGGACAGGCTTGGGGGGTGTGTGGGAATAGGGGACAGGCTTTCTACCCACCCCAAGCCTGTCACCCTATTTCGGCACCACCTAAGCCTGTCCCCCTATTCTGGCACCCCCCAAGCCTTTTCCCCTATTCCCGCACCCCCCAAACCCACCCCAAGCCTGTCCCCCTATTCCTGCACCCCCCAAACCCCCCCCCCTCCTAGCCTGTCCCCTACTCCCGCACCCCCTTAACAGTACCAAGGGCTTGACTCTGGTGGTCATTGGAAGGTGGAGGGCATGAGAGCAACACCTGGGGGTAGTGGAGTGGGTGGCAGAACAGAGTGGAAGAGTATGTGAGAGAGAGAAGTGTGAAAGGGGGAGGGGGGCTGGACCAAGTAAGGAGGGAGTGTTGGAACAGGGAAAACTAGAGACACTTCTGCCGTGGCCACCCCCTTGGAGGGAGTTGCCAGAGGGAATGAGGCATCAGAGCTATAGATAGATAGATAGTGGCATATTCACAAACTGTACCCCACTACTATCACACCAGCTGCGAAAATGGCTTGGCTGTCAGTGGCAACAAGGGGTAACTCACTCAAACCTTCACTACCGCACCATCCTCCTCTTCACTCTCTCACACTGTTTTGCTACTCACACAATAACACTACCCTCTTATTATTATTATTATTATTATTATTATTATTATTATTATTATTATTATTATTATTATTATGTTGGTGGCCTTTTGTGGCAGTGTAAATAATTGAAAACTAAAAATAAGATGACTCCATTTAACTAACCCCAAATCCAATCTAGCATTGCATTAACCAGATCAATATTTATGAAAGCATAGACCAAATAGGATTGATAAATTTCAGAAATATGATAACGGGAATACCGAGAACACCCTGTGTTTCTAATAGATAAATGGAGTTATCATATGTTTAGTGTACTATAATATATACTGTATGCATATATTTCTTACACTCACAATTGTAAGTGTATAATATATAAAATTGTTTGTGTGCATTAATTTTCTTATTAATAACAAGTTTACACCAGTGATTCTTTTCAGTATTGTCAGTTTCAAACTATATAATGTTAATTCCTGTGTATGCACTAAAACAGTTTTATCTCCTACTCTTTTTTTTAATTTAGTACATATATATACAAGTATTCAATTAGTGTGTTGTTGCTTTCATTCATTGAGTCTTTCCTGAGACTATGAATACAGTACTAACTTATGAAATATTATTAATGAAATTTGTTGCTTATTACAGGTGATTGGAGCACAGGTTGTAGATGAAGGTGAGGTAATACCATGACCTTCCTCAGGAGCTCAGGGCTGCTCGGCCAGACACCTTGAGGAACTTCAACAACAACAACAACAACAACAACAACAACTAGGAGAACACAATCTGGATATCAGAGGTGAGATGGGAAATTGACCCCATTTAATTTAGTATATTAATTGCTCATCTTTCATATTAATATTTACTTCATATCCACATATTACTCACATGTGCCTTATATCTCAGTATTCTACAATTATTTTGCTTTATCTTTCTCTCAGCTTCTTTATTTACTGGCCACGTCTCCACACCATACAATAACACTCATCTCACATAAGCACCATACATACACCTTTGTCCTGCTCCTCAAAGGTATCTTGTTGTTGACCACCAACCCTGCAATTTCTCTCCATTTTTGCCATGCTGCTATTGTTGTTCTCACTGTAGCCTCCACTACAGACTCACAAGCCAGTATCTCCCCCTAGGTAATAAAACTGATCAACAATGTGTAAACTTCCTCCATCCCCTCTCCAGAATCACTCTCCCCACCCTCTGCTTCTCTCCCACCTCTGTCACATTCAGGACACGTGTAGTTTTCTCCTGCCTGATTCACATTCCTCAACCCAGAACACCTCAAGTGACACCCCTTGTTACAACCACTATAAAACATAGAGTTAACACCCACCACCATTCTACCACAACAGCTACATAGAAACCTTCCCCTTGTCTTGTCTTTCCATAGGTTCCTTTCCTGTAACCAACACTTGGGTCTTCTCCATATTTATCTTCAAGCCTCTCCTTTCCATTCCACTTTTCCATCTGTTGAACCTATCAACCACTTCTTCTTCACTCCTTGTCATTATCACCAAATCATCAGTATATATCAACTCACCACAACCCCCCTTCTCTCTCTTCCCTTGTCACTTCTTCCATTACCACAATAAAAAACAAAGGACCCAGGGCTGATCCTTGATGAACTCCCAATTAAGGGGGTGCGGGAATAGGAGGACAGGCTTGGGGGGGGGGGGTTTGGTGGATTTTGGGTGGTGCGGGAGTAGGAGGACATACTTGGGGGGTGGGGGAATAGGGGGCAGGCTTTCTACCCCCCCCATCCTCCAAGCCTGTACTCCATATTCCAACACCCCCCAAACCCCCCCCCCCCCCCCAAGCCTGTCCCCTTCTCCCGCACCCCCTTAACACATCTGGCTCCAACCACATCCTTTCTTTCCTTCCTCATTTGCTTTGCTACTTTGAACATTTTCTTTCTACCTTCTGCACTATCAATATTCCTATTCCATTCTTGCCAAGCTGCTTCTTTTACTTCTGCTACCACTGCTATCTTAGACTGTCTTCACTTCTCCCAATAAACTACTGTATCTTCTTTCCTTCTGTTCAGTCCCTTTGCCATTCTTTCAAAGTTCTTTACTTCTCTGCTATGGCCTGCCTCACTTCTTCACACCACCACCATGTTTCTCTTTCTCTCCATCTTCACCCATTCATTTCACCACAAACCTCTCTTGCTACTTCCATTAGTGTGACTCTATATTCCGTCCATCTTCTCTCAACCTCATCAACTCTCTCAGCTAATTTCTCCTGGAATTCTCTCTGTATGTCTTAAACTTTAATAAATACACTGAAGTAATCTCTAATGAATAATTGATACAAAATACCCTTACACCTAATTTTAACTCATTATTTTAATCACACAAACATTATTATACATACATTTCTTTACATATATTATGGTAGTTAATATAACAAAGTGAGGTTGGTATCTTTGTGACCATCTCAGTCACCTCACACACTGTACAGCTACAATCAAATATCCACCGACACTTTCCTTCCATCGTAGTAAATATCTTGGTAATAAAGAACAACACGTGTATGATTTTGCACCACCTCATAGTAATAATTGAGGGGGTTGAGTTGACATAAGGTGTTGTTGTATTTATATTTGATATGATACGGATTTATTTGTACGATGGAAGGAAAGTGTTGGTGGTAAATTGACTGTGGCTGTAACAACACTTCCCATCAACAACTTACTATTTACAAACTATATACCCTCTGAGTGACAATACTTTTTTAAAGGGGTGCAGGAATAGGGGGACAGGCTTAGGGGAGGTTTAGGGGGGTGCTGGAGTAGGGGACAGGCTTGGGGGGTGCGGGAATAGGGGGACAGGCTTGGGGGGGTTTAGGGGGGTGCGGGAATAGGGGGACAGGCTTGGGGTGGGTAGAAAGCCTGTTCCCTATTCCCCCTCTCTTTACCCCCCCCCACTCCAAGCCTGTCCCCCTACTCTTGCACCCCCCAAGCCTGTCCCTTACTCCCGCACCCCATTAAACCCCCCCAAGCCTGTCCCCCTACTCCCCTTAAGGAATTGTCTACAGTATTTATTTTCAAGTGTCATAAATAATAGGAAGAATAAATGTCATTATATCGTGTGTGTATTACTTTACAGAATACAGTAGGTGATAGAGTGTTGAGAATTTATTATTGACAAAAGAACAGAATTAATTGAAATGGAAATATATAACACTTATATTTACATTGGTTGTATTGTAGGTTGTGTAGTGAAGTTGTTATGAAGAATTAATTGGTATTGAATATATAACACTTATATTTACATTGGTTGTATTGTAGGTTGTGTAGTGAAGTTGTTATGAAGAATTAATTGGTATTGAATATATAACACTTATATTTACATTGGTTGTATTGTAGGTTGTGTAGTGAAGTTGTTATGAAGAATTAATTGGTATTGAATATATAACACTTATATTTACATTGGTTGTATTGTAGGTTGTGTAGTGAAGTTGTTATGAAGAATTAATTGGTATTGAATATATAACACTTATATTTACATTGGTTGTATTGTAGGTTGTGTAGTGAAGTTGTTATGAAGAATTAATTGGTATTGAATATATAACACTTATATTTACATTGGTTGTATTGTAGGTTGTGTAGTGAAGTTGTTATGAAGAATTAATTGATATTGAATATATAACACTTATATTTACATTGGTTGTATTGTAGGTTGTGTAGTGAAGTTGTTATGAAGACCTGATTGAATTTGAATATACTGTATAACACTTACATGTACTTTGGTTGTATTGCAGGTTGTGTTGTGAAGTTATCAAGACATACATACATACATACATACATCACATTGGCATCTCATCACATACTGACTCACATCATTACAGTTATTACTCTACAAGAAATGGTGAGATGATAAATTTTTTGAGGACTATCACACACAACACTTTCATACCTGGTCATTTTTTTAATCATTTTTTAATTCATTTATTTATTTTTATTGGAGGAATCAGTTTCCCACCAATTCACAACAAGAGAATCTACCCTTAATCTAACTTTAATAAGCCCCTCCGGTTTTTTGGTTTACGAGCCTCTGCAGCTTATATTTCCTTACTGTAATTCTCGACTTGACAGACGTAGCAACAGGATTTTTGCCGCCAATTTTACTTTCAATGGTGTGGGTAGGGTAGAATCCTCCCCTTCTCATCCCTTCCCTTCTCATTCCTTCCCTTCTCATCCCTTCCCTTCTCATCCCTTCCCTTCTCATCCCTTCCCTTCTCATCCCTTCCCTTCTCATCCCTTCCCTTCTCATCCCTTCCCTTCTCATCCCTTCCCTTCTCATCCCTTCCCTTCTCATTCCTTCCCTTCTCATCCCTTCCCTTCTCATTCCTTCCCTTCTCATTCCTTCCCTTCTCATTCCTTCCCTTCTCATTCCTTCCCTTCTCATTCCTTCCCTTCTCATCCCTTCCCTTCTCATCCCTTCCCTTCTCATTCCTTCCTTCACCTCCTTCCATTTCTCTCACTTCTCCTCCTCCATGTTTGTCAAAGTATTGGTATTATCTTGCAGTACAGTAATTGTAAAGTAATAATTCAATTGTATTATGTACCATCCATAAATAAATTAGGTTGTATTTTGTTACAGAGTTGTTATGGAATGCAGTTGTACAAGAGACTTAATAACCTTCATTATTCACTGTGTTCATCCTTACATTAACTACTACTACTACAACTACTGTTACTACTACTACTACTACTACTGTTACTACTACTACTACTACTACTGTTACTACTACTACTACTACTACTACTACTACTACTACTACTACTACTACTACTACTACCACTACTACTACCACCACTACTACTACTACTACTACTACTACTACTACTACTACTACTACTACTACTACTACTACTACTACTACTACTACTACTACTACTACTACCACTACCACTACTACCACTATACAAGCAACACGAGTTACTGTGAGTGTTTTATGGACTTATTGTGTGTGTGATATTTCTCTTCACACACAAAATATGTTATTGTTGTTATAAAATTATCACTGATGTTATTATAATACTTGTCAGTCTGTGTGTGTCTTTCTCTCTCTCTCTCTCTCTCTCTCTCTCTCTCTCTCTCTCTCTCTCTCACACACACAGACAGACAGTATTATAACATCATCAATAATTTTTACTTTAACCCTACACCCTTTTAGGTATAAAATTATCACTGATGTTGTTATAATATTTGTCTGTCTGTGTGTGTGTGTGATCTCTCTCTCTCTCTCTCTCTCTCAGTATTATAATAACATCAATAATTTTTACCTTAACCCTACACCCTTTTAGGTATGTAATTATCACTGATGTTATAATAATATTTGTCTGTCTGTGTGTGAGAGAGAGAGAGAGAGAGAGAGAGAGAGAGATAGATAGATTGATATCTCTCTCACACACACAGTCATACAGTACTATAAATAACGTCAATAATTTTTACTTGAACCTTGCACAATTTTAGGTATGTAATCATCACTGATGTTGTTATAATATTTGTCTGTGTGTGTGAGAGTGAGTGATATCTCTCTCTCTCTCTCTCACACACACACACACACACACACACAGTATTATAATAACATCAATAATTTTTACTTGAGCCCTACACCCTTACAGGTATAATATAATTAATATATTCACCTGGTAGGATGATAATTATGTTTATATTATTTATAGAGGTTTTTAAATAAAGTATACTAATTAATAATATATATTTATTTTTTATTTCCTGTTATTATACACTATAATATATTAGTGTTCTCTTGTTCTTCTCCTCCTCTCTTTTCTGTTGTTGTTGTTCTCTTCTTCTTCTTCTCTCTTGTGTTGTTCTCTTCTCTCTTGTGTTGTTCTCTTCTCTCTTGTGTTGTTCTCTTCTTCTTCTCTCTTGTGTTGTTCTCTTCTTCTCTCTTGTGTTGTATTCTTCTTCACTCTTGTGTTGTTCTCTTCTTCTTCTCTCTTGTTGTGTTGTTCTCTTCTTCTTCTTCTCTCTTGTGTTGTTCTCTTCTTCTCTCTCTTGTGTTCTCTTCTCCTCTCTTGTGTTGTTCTCTTCTTCTCTCTCTTCTTCTCTTCTCTCTTGTGTTATTCTTCTCTTCTCTTGTGTTGTTATGTTGTTATCTTCTTCTCTCTTGTGTCGTTCTCTTCTTCTTCTTCTCTCTTGTGTCCTCCTCCTCTTCTCTCTCTCTCTGCCACTACTCACCTGTAAAATAAACAAATTAATTAGTGTTAAGGTGATATATAAATAGAAAATATATAACAATAAATAAATAAATCTGGAGTAAATGATTCCTCCAAACTATTTTTTTTTTTTCCAAACAACAGGCAAACTTTGGAGGAATCAAGGAACTCCTAATGTAATTCTGGAGCAAATTATTCCTCCAAACTATTTTTTTTCCAAGCTACATACATACATACATACAAACTGTATATTATATAAATCATACTGGACAATTAAGTCGATATTATTATTGTTATAATTGTTTTTATTATTACTATTATTATTATTATTGTTATTATTATAATTATTATTATTGTTATTATTATTATTATTTTTATCATTATTACTATTATTACTATTATTATTATTACTATTATTATTATTACTATTACTATTATTGTTATTATTATAATTATTATTATTGTTATTATTATTATTATTTTTATCATTATTACTATTATTACTATTATTATTATTACTATTATTATTATTACTATTACTATTATTGTTATTATTATAATTATTATTATTGTTATTATTATTATTTTTATCATTATTACTATTATTACTATTATTATTACTATTATTATTATTACTATTACTATTATTATTATTATTATTATTACTATTATTATTATTATTACTATTATTATTATTATTATTATTATTATTATTATTGAGTGCTACTGTACTTGAACATTTAATACAATCTTTGACAAAACAAACAGCTGCTTACATTTCATAAGTTAACAGAAATAAATTGATAAAACAAAACAACTTATACAGCTTCCTCTAATTCTAGATAATTTTTCTCAATGTAGGTTAATTAAAGGAGGTATTCTATGTTAATGAAAATTTAACCAACAGCTCACGTTGTGGAAAATATTCACACAGAGGAGATTTATTTAAGAAACTGTATATAGTGTATATAGTAGAATTGTATATAATATTGGTAATGGGTAGTTTAAATCAGTTTATATTCACTCGGGTTTCAGATACAATACTCTGTTTCGAACTTGGAGATTACAATTATCTCGAGAACTAGTGAAAACGAAAAGAGGGTAGAATATGAAGGTGAGGGTCAGTGACCGGCAGTCGAGAATATACCCTCAGACGAGCAACAACAATTATAGTGCTCCATATAAACCTACAAACTTTATACCTAACAAGGAGTGGACGGTTGGTCATGTTATTGACATAGCCTATGCTGTCTCTCTACGGTCCGCCATCCAGGTTAAGTATTATCTTTTACTAATGGCCATTAGTGGGGAAATACAGAAGGATAGGCGTTACGAGGCATGACAAACAAAATACACCCTGTAAGTTATCTTGTCATTCGTATAAATTCGTATATTGCATCACCATAATTATAAATTGGATAAACTTACAACCTGAGTTACATGACGATAGTGTATTAGTGGTACGTGTTACTTTTGTTCCAGGTGGGTGTTTAGCCGGACAGTGATCCTAGGTCTCGGCAAGTTAGTGAGTTTATGTTTTAGCCCATTATTTAGCAGATGTTTTTTACATCTAGCCAAACGAAGGATGGTGAGGGCTACCATGGCGAAGATATTGAATCATATTTTCAATGCAGAGGGATAATACCAGGCCTGTATAAAAAGAAAATCTGTGAAATGTAGGGTGATGCTAAGACTTGTAGGTTTGCATTATGTCGGTAAAGTTTACCTAACCTTCAAAAGATATTAATCATATTTCGTCGAATATTATTTATACAGGCCTGGTATTATCCCTCTGTATTGAAAATATGATTCAATGTACGTTATAGAACATCACATAAATATTGCAATCATGAGAAAACTTATTAATATGAAATAAATAAGGCCTCTTTGGTCCGAAAAACATATTAGGCTTCCACTCCCTCCGACGCTCACCACCATTTGACAACACAAGTTAAAATAGTTTTTATCAGTATTCATTGTACTTTACTGAGATCACACACAGCATACTTTATACAACAAAATATACTCAAAATTATATTTTATATCTCTGGTGTAAGTTAATGATATACCTCGCGATACACCCTGTATATATATATATATATATATATATATATATATATATATATATATATATATATATATATATATATATATATATATATATATATATATATATATATATTGTTAGGTAGACTCCCTGCGATATTATTAATGTATTATTGTATTACTGTATTACTGTGTATTCTTATAATATTGTAATGATTCATTTGTTAGGGGTTTAATGTATTGAGGTAATGGTTGTTTATTGGTGAAATGTGGAACACTTTAACTACATTTTCTGGGATTCAAACAGGGCTTCAAATAAGCCTCGACTCAACTAGAGGAGTATATAAACTCGGGGTTTTGTAAAATCTTCAGTCAGTATCTGGTTGTCTGTGACTGCATCGAGGTCCACGAGTGTCCAGCCCTGTTTACCGATCTCAGGTATTGTAACAGACCTTTTGAGGGGTTATTATGTTGGAATGAACCACCTTTGACATTAGTCGTATAGGCTGTTAAGAGACTGTGAGTAGGGTTAGGTTAAGTATTAATATGTTATGTTTTGTGGATGTTGAAGACCGGTATTGACTCATTAGGTTTGAGGTATTTTTGTTAATTAATATTAAGTTAGTATTGTAAGTTAGTATTAAGTCCCTTCGGTTTATTGTTTATTATATTAATATATTATTTGTAACGTAATTTTGTGTTTATATTTTTCCCTTTTCCTTAAATTCAGTTCAAGTTGTATTTATATAATTTGGATTTGGATTTCTTTTATTTTTATTTTTATTTTGAATCTTTACTGTTCAGAGGGTATTCTGAATACGTAACAGATTTTATGGCGACCTCGCCAGGATCGGATAGCATGTTTTCGTAAATTAATATTAGGAAAGGTCTTCACCATCCACGCCTTCCATTTTTGTGTGTTGTTTTGTTGTACTGGGTAGTATTTATAATGGCCGATATACAAGAGTTTATAAATAATCCATCTGTTGAATATCTGCAGAAAACAGAATTGAGGAAGAATGACTGGATAGCGTTAGCCAAGTATTATCATATAGATTTCCCTAGGGATATAAGAAAACATGAACTTATGGAAAGAGTAATTAAGGATATGGTAGATAAAGAAATAGTGGGTAAGGAAGCCCTAATTTTGAGTTCAGAAACAGATTCGGATTTTATTTTGATTAAAAAAATGGAGTACGAGTTGGAACTTAAGAAAATAGAGGACCGGGAGAAAGAAAGAAATCATGCATTAAGATTGCTTGAGCTGGAGAGTAAAGAACGAAGAGATAATGGTAATAATTTTGATATCACTAAATATTTGAAGATGATTCCAAATTTTGATGAAACGGATCCAGATGAATTCTTCTCTCAATTCGAAAAGTTGTCTAGTAATATGAAGTGGCCTGAGAATTCTAAAATAATGTTAGCCCAGTCTGCATTTAAAGGAAAGGCACAAGTTGTGTTTAACTCCTTGCCTGATATTTCTGACTATGATTATGTTAAGGAATGTATTTTGAAAAGCTATGAGAGAGTGCCTGAGTCATATAGGTTAAGGTTTAGAAATATGAAACTGAGAGAAGCAATGAATTTCATGGAATATTCATATTGTAAAGAAAGACATTTCACAAGATGGTTGCAGTCTAGTAAAGTAGATGACTTTAAAGGGTTGAAAAATTTGATTTTAATGGAAGAATTTAAAAGGCAAATGCCACCTGCTATAAAACTTTATTTAGAAGAGAAAGAACCTTCTGATATACACAATGCAGCCATCTTGGCAGAAAACTATGTACTGACTCACAAGGGTGGTTCATTTCCAACTGTAACCAGGGCTGGAGGTAAGTGGTCCTCGAGGCAGTCTAATCATGATGGGCAGTCAGGGAATTGTTACCCCAGTAAAGGTTCTGGTCAGACTAGCACTAATTCATTAACAAATAAAGATTCTATACTAAAGAGTAATATTAAGTGTTTCAAATGTTCAGGAATTGGTCATGTGGCAAGAAACTGTGCATCAAAGAGACAAACTAGTGAAAGTGCTGGGGAAGGTGTTGTTCAGTGTATGTTTAGGCCCAATTGTGAAGACATCACAGTTGGAGAACAGTGTCTTAATGGTTCTGGTATTGCAGGGGGTGCTGAGTGTTTTAAGCACTTCATGTCTCGTGGGTTTGTGTCCAAGGACGGACCAGGGAATATTGAATATCCAGTGAAAATTTTGCGGGACACTGCTGCATCACACAGTCTATTACTTAAGGGATCTTTTCCACAAGTTAGAGAATGTTTTACTGGTGAAAGCACCATAATCAACGGAGTAGGTGGTCCAATTACCAGTCCCTATGTTAGAATTTACCTTGAATCTGACTTTATGACAGGCTTTGTAACAGTGACAGTGACAGAGAGTATACCTGTAGAGGGAGTTTCATTTTTATTAGGGAATGACATAGCAGGTAAACAGGTTTTCCCAAACTTAACAGTAACTGATACCCCTTCTGTTAACAGTCCCACTAAGCAGCTGGAGGAAGAATATCCTGACTTGTTTCCTGTGTGCATAGTTACCAGAAGTATGAAATCTAATGAGGATACGACTTTGAATGCTACAAGGAGTGATTCGTCAGAGAATCCTGAGGAAGATCTACATATTGGAGGTTTGTTTGACAGTTCAAGTGATCAGGTGGTGAATCCCGAACCACAGGTATCCCCAACCAAGATAGAAAGTCTTCCCATAACTCGGGAGGAGTTAGTTCAAAGTCAGCGTCAGGATCCGACTTTAGCTAAGTGCTTTGAAGAGATAGTATCCTTAGAAGAGTGTGCTAACAGTCGTTGTTGCTATTATTTGAAAGAAGGTGTACTAATGAGGAAGTATCATCCATTTAATTTACCCTCCATAAACACCTGGGCTGACAATCATCAGATCATAGTGCCATCTAATCTAAGAGAGTCTGTTTTGGAGCTTTCTCATGACAATATGGGAGGTCACTTAGGTTGCAGCAAAACTAGTAGTAGAATATTAAAACATTTCTTTTGGCCTGGTTTAAGGAAGGATGTAGCAAAGTATTGCAAATCGTGTAGGGAGTGTCAGCTAGCTGGTAGACCAAATGAAGTTTTAAAACCAGTACCCCTCAGACCTATACCAGTAGTAGAAGAACCTTTCTCAAAGATAATAATTGACTGTGTTGGTCCATTACCCAAAACTAAAAGAGGTAACAATTATTTGTTAACTTTGATGTGTGCCACAACTAGATATCCAGAAGCCATTCCTATTAAAAAGATAAATGCAAAGACCATAGTCGACAAAATGATTAATTTTTTCACTCTGTATGGTATACCTAAAATAGTGCAATCTGACCAAGGGAGTAATTTTACGTCTGACTTATTTAAGAGTAGTATGAAACAACTGGGAATAAAACAATATCTCGCAACTGCCTATCATCCAGAATCACAGGGAGTTTTAGAGAGATTCCATCAGACCTATAAATCCATGCTTCGGAAATACTGTTTAGAGACAGGAAAGGAATGGGATGATGGAATCAATCTACTATTATTTGCTATACGAGAGAGTAAACAAGAATCTTTAGGTTTTAGTCCCCATCAGTTGGTGTTTCCCCATGAGGTACGTGGCCCCTTGCGAGTACTGAAAGACTCATGGTTGGATAATTCTGAACAGGTGACCTTAGGAAAATATGTACAGAACTTTCGCAATAGGTTGAAAGAGATTAGACAGTTTGCCAAAGAAAATCTCGGTGAAGCTCAAAATGTAATGAAAAGTAATTTTGATAGGAAATCTGAAGATAGACATTTTGTGGAGCGAGATAAAGTGCTCTTGCTTTTACCAACTTACAAGACACCCTTACAGGCAAAGTATGAAGGACCCTATGAAGTAGCCAGGAGATGTGGTAGCGATAGGTACATCATCAAAACCCCTGGTCGAAGGAAAACTGAGCGTAGAGTTCACGCCAATAACATGAAACTTTTTCAACAGCGCCCGGTGGTAATGAGTGTGCAAGCGAAAATCTCCAGGGAGTCTGAAGAGGATCACTTCATGCCTATGTCTCCATCCTTAAATAACTCAGTCATCCTGGCTAATCCTGAGTCTTTGTTACAGCATCTAGAAACAGATAGAGGAGAGGATATAACTACTCTGCTATCAAAGTTTCCCAGTGTGTTCGGCGATGTTCCACAGCAGAGTGTAGTGGAAAGTCACGACGTGGTGTTAGTGAGTGATATTGTACCCATCAAACAGTCTCCATATAGAATGCATCCTGCCAAGAGAGAGATACTTCGCCAGGAGGTGAAGTTCCTATTAGATCATGGCCTGGCTGAACCCAGTCACAGTGAGTGGGCCTCTCCATGCCTGCTAGTGGCTAAGCCAGACGGTAGCTTCAGGTTATGCACTGATTATAGAAAGGTAAATCAGGTAACCCGTACAGATTCATATCCATTACCAAGGATGGAGGACATTCTAGACGACATAGGAAACGCTCATTTTCTCACTAAATTAGATTTACTCAAAGGTTACTATCAAGTGAGCTTAACTAATAAGGCTAAACATATATCTGCTTTTGTTACTCCAGATGGTTTGTACCAGTATCGGGTAATGCCTTTTGGCATGAAAAACGCCCCTGGTACATTCCAGAGGATGATAAATAACGTAATAAGTGGATTAACAAATGTTAGAGCATATTTGGATGATTTAGTCATATTTGATGAATCTTGGACTGAACATATATTTCATTTAAATGAACTGTTGCACAAGTTAGCACTAGCTAAATTGACAGTCAATCTGGCAAAGAGTTCCTTTGGTCATGCAACTATTAATTACCTAGGACATCAGGTAGGGAAAGGTCAAACGACTCCTTTGACAGCCAAGATTGAAGCCATAGATAAAATTACCCCACCTACCAATAGAAAAGAACTAAGAAGATATTTAGGTATGGTCGGTTATTATAGGCGTTTTTGCCCTAATTTTTCGCAAGTAGCTTCCCCACTTACTGACTTAATTAGTCCTAAAGTAAAGTTTGAATGGTCCTGTCATTGCCAAGAAGCATTCAACAAGTTAAAGAATCTCCTGGTTAGTCACCCTGTCCTGAAAACACCAGATTTTAATAAATGTTTCCAAGTGCAGGTGGATGCTTGTGATACAGGGGTGGGAGCAGTCCTGCTACAGGAGAACGAAGCGGATGGTTTCCTACATCCTGTCTGTTACCTGTCCCGGAAGTTCAAGCCACACCAGAGAGCGTATAGCATAATCGAGAAGGAGTTACTGGCATTAGTTATCGCTCTGGAATACTGGGAAGTGTACTTGGGACAGAACTCCCCCATCACCGTTTACAGTGATCATAGTCCCCTACAGTTTTTAGCAAAAATGAAGAACAAGAACCAGAGGTTAACACGATGGGCCTTATTTTTGCAAAAGTATGTTTTGGAAATACGTCACATCAAGGGGAAGAATAATGTAATAGCAGATACACTCTCTCGTGTAAATTAGGTTATTCTACCCTAATTTACCTCTTGAATAGGGGGGTGTTAGGTAGACTCCCTGCGATATTATTAATGTATTATTGTATTACTGTATTACTGTGTATTCTTATAATATTGTAATGATTCATTTGTTAGGGGTTTAATGTATTGAGGTAATGGTTGTTTATTGGTGAAATGTGGAACACTTTAACTACATTTTCTGGGATTCAAACAGGGCTTCAAATAAGCCTCGACTCAACTAGAGGAGTATATAAACTCGGGGTTTTGTAAAATCTTCAGTCAGTATCTGGTTGTCTGTGACTGCATCGAGGTCCACGAGTGTCCAGCCCTGTTTACCGATCTCAGGTATTGTAACAGACCTTTTGAGGGGTTATTATGTTGGAATGAACCACCTTTGACATTAGTCGTATAGGCTGTTAAGAGACTGTGAGTAGGGTTAGGTTAAGTATTAATATGTTATGTTTTGTGGATGTTGAAGACCGGTATTGACTCATTAGGTTTGAGGTATTTTTGTTAATTAATATTAAGTTAGTATTGTAAGTTAGTATTAAGTCCCTTCGGTTTATTGTTTATTATATTAATATATTATTTGTAACGTAATTTTGTGTTTATATTTTTCCCTTTTCCTTAAATTCAGTTCAAGTTGTATTTATATAATTTGGATTTGGATTTCTTTTATTTTTATTTTTATTTTGAATCTTTACTGTTCAGAGGGTATTCTGAATACGTAACAATATATATGTGTGTATGAGAGAGAGAGTTCACCTGTCCTAAATTTAATTTGAGGGAATTCCCACCTACCTACCTACCTACATACATACATACATACAACACTACACCTCACTACCACCTACTACAACAACAACTTAACAACCTACAAGCTTGGACTGAAGCCAACAACGTCAGTATCAACCACAACAAGACAGTGGTGATGCATCTGTACACACACACACACACATCTCCACACATCCACCACACACACACACACACAGAGAGAGACAATGAATTAACAGTACCAATGCCTGATGTGGTATTGTCGGTCATATAACATGGGAATCAACACACACACATCCACCACACACACACACACACACTGGAGGGACACCCACTCCAGGTTGTGGAAAAAAACAAAATCCTAGGAATTATACTGGACAGTAAGTTGGACTGGAAGCATCATATTACCACCACCACTACCCAGTCCACCTTTTAGCGTCTGTACAGTTGGACACATGAATGGGTGGTACAGCCCAAGTGAAAGATGGTCAATTTCTCCCAATATCAAATTCCTTAGTGCCAAGTAGGAGACACCAGGGGCAGAAGTCAGTATTGAGGATGGTAATAAAAGGCAAGTACCTGATAATAGACACTGGTTAGGTTAGGTTAGGTGGGCAAGGTAGGGTAGGGTAGGTTAGGTTAGGTTGGTAAATAGGAGGGGCAGAAGTCAGTATTGAGGATGGTAATAAAAGGCAGGTACACTCGTGCACCACAGTCTCTAGCCCACCTGAGTTTGGGCCTGAGATATGGCTCGTATCCTTTCTGGACGACAGCCCACTCCAACGATTAAGATGCCACACAAGCACCAACATACATTTCGAACCGATACAAGCTTGACTCCCTGTTTGACATGTATAATTAATTGTTTTTTAAGGCTACGCAATCATATTTTGGCTGTGTGAATGACATTTATGTATATAATTATTGCAATATACTATCACCATAATTTATAATGAACTAGCACACGAAAGAATATTGCCAGAGGATTCATGAAATCACCAACACTAAAACTAAACAACACACTTCAAATCAGCAAGTGAACTCAGGTTTATCGGCGCACGCGAGCGTGTGTCTATATTGTGAGAGAGAGAGAGAGAGAGAGAATCATCAGACAATATCTGTTCACCTATGTGACCGTCTAAGCACAGTGGCTAAAAATAATGATGGTTCCACGGCAACATAGTGACCAATAATATAATGATGACCAAACACAATTTAAAACATATACAGTATAGGGATATAACAAACAACTATTTCCTACACATTAATCAAGTGACATTTTATACGTTCTCAATATTATCTTACAATAATTCCATCTTTTCATACGGAGAGGAGACACACTGCTGGTGTTTCGGGGTCACACACGCAATATTCTTCATGTTCATTTTCATGTTAATCTCACCTTACTTTTGTTAATGTTAATCAGCCAAAGCATGGATACATACTTTCAAAAAAAAAAAAAAAAAAAAAAATCGTTGTAGATAATTATACAAAATACATAAGATTAATCACATTAAGAAAACCATTTCTGAGGAAGAATCTTGATGTTACAGTAGGCTACACACACACACACACACACACACTGAATACCTGTGTGTTCACTGGGTGGTATGGCTACACACACACACACACACACACTGAATACCTGTGTGTTCACTGGGTGGTATGGAAATGCTTCGTTTTAATTGTAGTTCTTGAAAGCTTATTGGTATATTCTTTTGTGTCCTTCTTTCATGCAAATATCTGAGGAATTAAAATGCAGTAAAGAAATATAATCATTTTTGCAGCCCAAATACTATTGTATAGTATAACCACAGAAAGAGTTGTATAGAAGGTTTACATGACACAGTGAGTCAGACACCTTTTCAATTTTTCGAAGCATTTCTGTTGGTGCAGGTCTGACCTTGTGATAGTTTCAGTGGGCTGTCGTCCAGAAAGGATCCGAGCCATATAGCCGCCCCAAACTCAGGTGGGCTAGAGATTGTGGTGCGTGAGTGTACCTGATAATAGACACTGGTTACTCAAATGGGACAAGTATCTTTCACCTGGGCTGTACCACCCATTCATGTGTCCAACTGTACATGCTGAGAAGGCTAAAGTCCCTTATAGGTACAGCACAGTGTGAGCTGAGGAGTATATATTATATGTTTATACTCCCCAAGCTTACCTATGCCTCCCCAAGCTGGTTCCCATCCATTAACACCACTCAGAAGAAACAGCTTGAACGAGTACAGAAAAGGGTTTGTCGCATAATACTGTGGGCAGACTATACTACCTACAGTGAGGCCCTTATTACCCTTGGCATGGTCACCCTAGACACAGTACACCACAACATTCTGTGTCCATTTAGCATAGAACTGTTAAGAAACCCGAGACATTGAGATATGCTGCCCCCTTCCCTTCCACCACCACGACAATCAACGAGGCATACCAACATCTTAACACCGATAAGGGCACGTACTGACCACCAAGGATGAGAGACAGTAAGGATAGTTCAGTGAAACGTCATCAATTCAGCCGTGACGTCACGCGCTCCGTGACGTCAAAGTGATGACGCTCACTGGAGACCCTGCTGGAGACCCTCGCATGCAGGAATCTCGTTCAAACTTAAATAATCTCTCCTTATTCTCGGTTTTAATACATGATTTATACATCATACGTGTGTGGTGTTCTCTAAAAGAGTTAATTGATAGTTGTGGATATAGTTTTCATGAATAGTAGACTAGTGTATGCTATATTGAAGGCTATATATAGCACTGTTGTATTTACAAGCTGATAGAGGCTCGCTCACGCCGATTCTAGCTAGCAAAACCCCGTGATATTAATTTATTATGATTAAATATAGATGAGTCACAAACATAGAAAATTGGGATTATTGACTGAAATTCCTAGAGATTCGTTAATATTTCTTTATGTTGTATTACATGCATATCATGTCTCTCACCCATCTTTCTCCCCACATTAACTCTAACTTCACCAACAATTTCGCTTCTTTTTGTACACATGATTTACTTTCAAATGTGACCTTTCATTACTTGCAAGAAAAAGAACGTTTCTTTACAGGCCCTTCTGTAGTTTTGTATATCCAGTAGTCTGTGCAGTCATTTTGCTATTCCGAGAAGTTTGTTAATTTTTTCTGTTTACTCTTAATTACTATTTACTTTGCCAGTGTGCAATACATTTTTGTGTTTGAGTTATCTTGGCATAAGTAGAAAACACTAATGTACTTCCTTTAACTACTTTAGTTCTGGAAACTGAAGATATTAAACACATTATTATTAAATTTGGTAGAAGTGAGAAAAGACCAAATTGGCAGTACAAGCTTGGAAATAAAATATTAAATAAAGCAGAGAAAGAAAGAGATTTAGGGGTAACGATAAATAAGAAATTGACACCAGATGATCATATAAATGAAAAAGTGAGAAACATGTATACATTGTTAGCAAACTTGAGAGTGGCCTTCACTTAAATAGATGAAGAAATGGTCAAGAAAATAATTACATCCTTTATAAGGCCTAAAATTAGAGGTCACAGTAAGAAATTAATTAAAAGAAGAGGAAACAAAGATGTACAGAAATACAAATAGGTAAGAACATAAAAGTAGACACGAGTAATTTATTTCCTTGAACTCTAAAGTACAGTATTAAATACAGAGGCGAGTGAAAAAAAGTGAGCAAATCTGAATGAATAAAAAGTGTGTAACCTCTCACCCATAGTGTAAAAAGTCAGCATGGAACAGTTCTTCCTACAAAAATACAGCTACTATAATAAACTGTACATTTTAAATCTGTTGTACAAGCCAGGAACTATGATTATCAAGTATGACATTCAACCATGTACTGAGTGCTACAGACATTATTTATATGCTGCATCTTACCCTCTCATGCTCATTTGCATCTAACTATTCTTCCCTTGCAATGATAACTCTGAAGTTTTTAAAAATTCAAGCACATAAAGTGTTCATACAACTGGAATATGATTTAGTACCATAATCCAACAATACTTAAACTAGTACAGTACCAGGCCTCAGAAGACATTTACTACACAGATGGTATAAGAAAACAGACTAATAAAAGGGGAACTAGCTGACAATAATTGTGTAGCCTAACCTGCTTAATTATATTAACCACATACAAAAGTCATAATTCAGTTATACATTACCTTATTTATGTATAGAGTAATATGTGTTGGTGGTGGTACTCCTCACTGACAACTCACCGACATCAATTTCCAACACCACAAAACAGTCTTCTCTTGATAAGTCACACCACTAACTGACAACACCACTACAAACCAACTCCTCAGCAACACACACACAACTTGTTATTATAAACCAAACTTACAACACAAACAGGAGCTCCTGACAACCTTCCTCTCTCCACCAAAATCAGCTGATCGACACCCCATTCTCTTTCAACTCTCCTCACCAATACTTTCTCCTTTTTCAACGGCACACTCTTACAACTTTCATGAAGTCATAAAATCAAAGTTATGACTTCAACCTCTCTTTTTAACACCAATATATATTATCATTTATATCTGTATAAATTTCTTTATACAATATTATACTAGAATATCTTAAAGTAATCCATGCTACCCAAATATTATGCCCCCAATCACCAAATACAACACTATTTAATTTTTTTATAGCACATAGAACAAAACAGAAGCATAACAAGGCCGTGAGGATACATATAGTCATAGATGGTGGGATAATAGGTTTATTGGCATAAGTTTGTTTTGCTTTTTCAAGGTTGTACTCTGATACCAAATTTTTGTACTCTGTATTTTCCTTAAGCAGAATATCATTGTCTAAGGATTGTATTAACAATTTCTTTTTGATGTCACCATTTTCTCCAACAAGCTCCATTAATCTTTGTTCTAAACTTCCTTCCTTTGCTCGTAATTCCTCTAAATTTAGTTCTAACTGTCTTTTAATTTTTGTTACTTTCTCCAATTTTAGAGACACCTCAGACAGCTGCTGTTGTAGGGCATACACATTATTATTCCCAGAATGTAGGAAACCACAACAGGACCAACAAACTGCCAGATTATGTCCACCTGATGAAGCAGAGCTACCTTCTTTAGTTGTTTCTAACTCTTGGTGTTAATAGAGTCTCTCCAACAGCAGAGGTTTGGGTAGGAGCTTCATAAGAGTCAGGTGCCAATTCTGTAAAGTGAAAGGTTACTTAATTAACACAAAGGCCTAGAGAAAAAGCATCCTGTAAAGCTATCCTTAGTGACTATTTCTTGACAAATACAGTACAGTATACTGTATAATATACACTACTATAATGTTAACTTACCCTTCCCAATACCAGGTGGGATGGAGAAAGTAATGAGAGGTGTAGCATGAGTAAGAAGGCAATTGGGACTGCAGCATGAGTAAGAAGGCAATTGGGACTGCAGCATGAGTAAGAAGGCAATTGGGACTGCAGCATGAGTAAGAAGGCAATTGGGACTGCAGCATGAGTAAGAAGGCAATTGGGACTGCAGCATGAGTAAGAAGGCAATTGGGACTGCAGCATGAGTAAGAAGGCAATTGGGACTGCAGCATGAGTAAGAAGGCAATTGGCATTGTGTGTGGGATGGTTGGGAAGGTGAAATGTAATACATTGAGGTGGGATGGTCATGTATGGCAAATACATACAGTACTACTCCAAGTCTTAAACTTATTTCTTAGTGACTAGTCCTTAGTCTATCACTACTATCTACAGTACTGTACTGTACTTTAGAATTTCTAACAAGTTTGTAGGACAAGATCAACCTATTCTACACCCCAATGTACTTGTGTAAGTGCTCCCAAATACTGTACTACTCTTGGTAATTTTCTCTAATTTAAGTATCAACCAAATAACATTACTAGATAAGCTTGGTGTTAGGAAATTAACTACATTTTCTAATTGTTATGAACCCTTGATGTCACAGTGGTGTATAAGAATTCATCAGGCCAACTGTACATGCTAGAGTTGTTATGCCATAAAACTAAAACCCCTGAGCCACCTATCCCAATATCTTAAGCAAAGGTTTCTAAGGTTTCAAAACATCTTGGCGAAGGTGGTGAGTTGGGAAGGAAGTCAGCATGAAGGCTTGCTCGGAGGAATCCGAAGTGACAATGCCGCAATCTGGGAAATGTAAAATACTCCATCAAGAAATATCATAGATAAATATATGTATATAAATAATTATACATATAATTTATGACAGATCAGTATAATTCATGATTCTAGAGTTAGATTAAATGCAATTCAAATAACTAGTAAATTAAAAATATGACACAATTAGAGTAGAATTATAAATGAAGAAAGATAATAATGAATCAGCATTTCTCTTACCGGAACAATAAAGTTCATGTTGTTGAGTTTTCCTCCAGCAACAGCAGTTTCAATAGGGGCTGAATCTTCTTATGATGTGTCTGTTGAGTGAAAGAGAACTTGTCTTGAAGAGAATACAAAAAACATTCACTGTACTGTATATCCATTTTGGTAAATTTACTGTTTTATACAGAATAGGATTCTTTGGACAATAATATATTTTACTAGTGTTTTTTTATGTGTTTTCAACAATATTTAAATTCATATCCATCCCAATTTTTTTTTTTTTTTTTTTTTAGCCAAACCTAATCTGGACCGCGGCACACTACCAGGACCTAACTGGGGCAGACTACCAGGACCTAACCAGGACAGACTACCGGGACCTTACCGGGGCAGACTACCGGGATTAGATTTCAAGTGTAAACTGTGCTCTACATCCATCCATGTCGGCTATTTCTATTTTCCCAGTAATCTGCCCTGGTTAGATCCCAGTAGCCTGCCCTGGTTAGGTCCCGGTAGTCTGCCCCAGTTAGGTCCCGGTAGTGTGCCGCGGTCCAGATTAGGTTAGGTCAGGTTAGGTTTGGCTAAAAAAAAAAAAAAAAAAAAAAAAAATGCGACGGAAATGAATATCAAAATCGTTGAAAACACATAAAAAAAACACTAGTAAAATATATCATTGTCCAAAGAATCCTATTCTGTCCGAAACAGTAAATTTACCTATATTTTCAACTAAAGGAATATATAATAATTATACCATATATACCATATGTAACTCACTGATGTCTGTTGAGTGAAAGAGAACTTGTCTTGCAGAGAATACAGAAAATATTCACTGTACTGTATATATATTTTCAACTAAAGGAATATATAATATACCCTATATACCATATGTAACTCACTGATTGAGATGTTATATTTCAGCAAGACAGTAAAAATTTTAATAAAAATCAATTTTAAAAAGTCATAAAATTCTTCCTACCAGAAACGCTGAGCAAATCTTGCAAAAGCTGGCGCCTCTGTTTTTCCTCAGCTCTGCGCCCACGGTGTTTTGCACTTTCTGCAAAAAGGAAAATAATTAAATCAGACAATCTGGTGGTGCAATTTATTTGTATGATCAAGATGGAAAACCTTTCTGCTCTTTTGGTATGGATATGTTTCCCACCTCCCTACCAAACTAGTCATTTATAAAAACTGAAAATATTAAGAAATGGTCCCAATCTACCTGCCACCTAACGTTTGTATAAACCAACCCTACACAATGTACAATAAAACCAAATAACCTATAAAACTTTCATAAAATTGGCCTATCTTACCTGGTTGGTTGTCTTGTCACATTTCAATAGTATGGCTCATATAAACCTTACTTTCAATAAAGATTAGGGGCAGCCCATATCTATGCACAAGACTTATTTTAACCTGTTAACAAGCACCATCAAGAAATATTTGTCAGCTCCTACTAATTGCAAATGAAAGATGATATTTAGTAAGTTTTGCACAATAAGTTTTATACCGAAAGTATTGGCAGTAACAGATAAGAGTCCATATTGCCTACCTGAATCCTCCTCCTGTTTTGGGAGAAACAGCGAAGGTACAGCATCTGCCTTCAGTGATCTCGTTGCCTGTGGAGACTTGTTCAGGAGCTTCCTCTTGATGCTGTAATTCTGTTTGTAATCTGCTGCCTTAAAATGACGGGAGCAAACTCTGACAGTCTCTGGGTTTAGTTTATCTGCCCGATAGCATGAATTATTCCACTGTTTTAACACTGATTTTGTCCTTGGAAATCGATAAAAATAGCAATTTTCTTGTTTCTTGCTCCTGTTATTGCTATTGCACCCGTAAACAGCACACCTTGTCATTGTTCTTATAGAGAAAAAAGCTGGAGTCACTGAGATACAAGCAAAGCCAAGGCAAAACTCCTCTGTGCGTCCGTGTTTGGGTCTCCAGTGACGTCACGGCTGTATGGCGCGGTGCATTGTGGGTAAAACAAGTGCTCAGTGAACTATCCTTACTGTCTCTCATCCTTGATCCTTACTGTCTCTCATACTTGGTGGTCAGTACGTGCCCTTATCGGTGTTAAGATGTTGGTATGCCTCGTTGATTGTGGTGGTGGTGGAAGGAGAAGGGGCAGCATATCTCAATGTAAGCACCTCTGTATGGCGTTCAGCCTGCCGGAGCTGATTTAAGTGAGGTGTCCTTCTTACTTGTGCCTTAAAGAAGGTGGTGAGGCCTACAACGTCCCGGTGATGCTGTAGACACTGCAGAGCACCCGGCTGCCTCTGCTGGCCATCCCATATGATCCTCTCTGTCCTCCGTTGAACTTTATCAAGCACTGCAATGTGAGAGGGTGCCGCCCCTCCCCATGTCAGACAACAATATTCTAGGCAAGAGCAGATCTGGCATCCTTCTCTCTGTCCTTCCTTTCCTTTTATTCCTTCTTCTCTGTCCTTCCTTTCCTTTTATTTCCTTCTCTCTGTCCTTCCTTTCCTTTTATTTCCTTCTCTCTGTCCTTCCTTTCCTTTTATTTCCTTCTCTCTGTCCTTCCTTTCCTTTTATTTCCTTCTCTCTGTCCTTCCTTTCCTTTTATTTCCTTCTCTCTGTCCTTCCTTTCCTTCTATTTCCTTCTCTCTGTCCTTCCTTTCCTTTTATTTCCTTCACTCTGTCGCTCCTTTCCTTCTCTCTCTCTCTCTCTGTCGCTCCATTTCCTTCTCTCTCTCTCTCTCTCTCTCTCTCTCTCTCATCTCTCTCTCTCTCTCTCTCTCTCTCTCTCTCTCTCTCTCTC
>JAWQEG010000541.1:0-2500 GCA_033782935.1 Petrolisthes cinctipes
TTCGCTGAGATCCTGAAGAAGGATATCCCCAGCACTACCAAGACAATGACCAAACGGGAAACGGAGGAGTATAGGGAGCCCTTGCAGTTGGGGGTTCCCTGAAGGTTCGATTGTTCAACGCCAGGTCCATCCGAAACAAGTTTTTGGAACTGCGGGCCCTCGTTGCGACAGAGGAACCCGAGATGGTGGCCATAACGGAGTCATGGTTGAGAACCTCAGACAGAGATCTTGAAGGGGGAATTCGTGATTCCAGGCTACCAACTCTTTCCACAAAGTAGAGAGGACAGAGGGGGTGGTGGTGTGCTGTTTGTATGTAAAGAACTCCATCAAATCGATGACCTGCAACATCACATCGAACCACGAGCTCCTTGGAGTTGACCTAGAAATAGGCACTGCAAAATACAGAACCCTGCTGCTTTATAGACCCCCTGGACAACTCAATGAGATGGACAGGGACCTATACCAGTTGCTGGGTGAACTAGTGGACGGCAGGGTGTGCCATCCTTATGGGGGACTTCAACACACATGTTGACTGGGAAACCAGAGAGCCCTCTGCCGAGAACACACCACTCTTGGAGTTTGTAAATGATGAATTCCTCACTCAATGGGTAAGGAGCCAACAAGAGGTGCTAACATACTCGACTTGGTCCTCACCTCAGAGGATGACATCATTCAAGACCTCTCTGTAAACGAAGAAATAGGTGGAAGCGACCACAAGCTTATAAGATTTTCAGTTAAGGTCCCTAATATGGAGTCCGTGACCCCGGTGCATAGAAAATTAGACATGGGGAGAGCGAACTTTGCAGGTCTTCGTGAAAGTGTTGCTGAAATGGAACTAGAGGAGGGAGAGAGTGCTGATGATCTGTGGAGGTCATTCTTGTTTTCCTTCATGGAACTTCAGTTGCGCTTTATTCCTCTGAAGGGAACAGGTCAGAAGTTCATTCAACCTAAGTGGTTTAATCGGGAAATCCGTAACCTACTAAGGGAGAGGAGAACTGCGTATCGTCGAGCGAAGACATCTGGGGACTTTGACGGTCATAGAAGACTGAATCGAAACGTGAAGTCCAAAATAAGGGCGCTAAGCGTGCTGAGGAGGTCCGTGTGGCTAGACTCTGCAAAGAGAACCCCAAGGAGTTTTTCAGTTATGTGAATGGCCGTAAACCAATCCGACGCAGGATCGGTCCCTTGGTGAATGAGGATGGAGCATTGATGCACTCTGATGCAGAAAATGCTAACCTCTTAAATGAGTATTTCTCTTCAGTGTTCTCTGAGGAGAGTGGTCCATTCCCGAACCTTTGGACTCCTTCAGTGAGAAGTTGGAGTCAATGGTCTTCACCCAAGAAGAAATCGAGAGAAAAAATAATCGAATTAAAAGCAAACAAGTCCCCCGGTCCGGATGGGTTCTTACCTAGAGTGTTGAACAGAAGTGCATGGTGAAGTATCACGGCACCTGTGCATGGTCTTCAACATGGTAATCCAGACTGGATGCGTTCCTAGAGACTGGCGTGAGGCAGAGGTGACTCCTATCTTCAAGAAGGGAGATGCTAGCCAACCGTCAAACTACAGACCCATCAGTTTAACCTCGATAGTCCTGTAAACTCATGGAGAGCATCATGGTGGACAAAATAACAGCACACTTAGAATCAAATTTGCTACTGAGGGGTTCCCAGCATGGATTCCGGCAGCACCGGTCATGCCTCACAAATCTGGTGGAATTCTTCCATTTTGTTTTCAGTGAGCATGATCGGGATAAAGCGGTCGATGTTGTCTACTTAGACTTTCAGAAAGCCTTTGATAAGGTACCCCACCGCCGCCTCCTTCGGAAAGTGCGTGCACTGGCATAGACGGAAATGTGGCAAATTGGATAGAGAACTGGCTAAGTGACAGACGGCAGCGGGTGGTAGTGAATGGACAAGCTTCAGAGTGGGTGCCCGTTACTAGCGGCGTTCCCCAAGGTTCTGTTCTGGGACCACTACTGTTTATCATCTATGTTAATGACGTGGATGGTGACATGGTTGCCAAGATTTCCAAATTCGCCCGATGATACTAAGCTTGGTTATGAATGTCGCGAAAGAAGGAAATACTACCCGCTTACAAGAAGATCTTAGGAAGATCGGGGAGTGGTCTGACACGTGGCAAATGCCATTTAACGTGAACAAATGCAAAGTTATGCATATATGCCATAGAAACCCTCCGAACAGAGTATAACCTTAAGGGCAATGCTCTCGTAAGCACTGATACTGAGAAAGACTTGGGTGTAACTATCACCAGTGACCATCAAGTTCTCAAAGCAGTGTATTGAGGGCTGAGAAGAAAGCCCAAAGGATGTTAGGGTACATAAAGCGACAGTTTGGATACCGGAACAAGGAGATAGTACTTTGTCTGTACAATTCCCTTGTCCGACCGCACCTGGAGTATGCAGTCCAGTTTGGAGTCCTTTTTACCGAAAGGATATCGCGAGATTGGAACGAGTGCAAGCCAGGGCAACCAAACTTATACC